>VUQK01039670.1:0-10019 GCA_015106715.1 Bujurquina vittata
CTTCATTTGTGAACACAGGAAAATGAAAATGACACCACTGTTTAGAGCCGGTCCTTGTGACGCTCACAGTTCAAAAATAATTTTGATAGGAGCTATGGATTTTGATTTAGAAGCATTTGTTCGACAGGTGCGCCGAGGCAAATTCAACAGGGCTCTGTCACAGATGCCTGCATTTTGAGTTGGCAGATCAAAGCGTGTAGGGGCATTCTGATTGGCTGATGATACTTCAAAGGGATTTGTGGAGCATGTAAGTGCTTCAAAGCATTTCTTAACATTTCAGCTCCGATCTTTCAGCTGCACTGCATTCACAGTAGAATTTTCTTCAGGAAATGCTTTTCTAGTTTCTATTCCTGTCCATTCTGGTCACTCCCAATGAAAACCATAATATCTTCAACTCCTGTCTTTTTGTCAGTGCCACTGTCTCTGGGTCCATTTTTATTCTGCCTTCTACTGACTTTCATTCCTCTTCTCTCCAGAGCTTATCTCCACCTCCACAGGCTCTCTTCCACCTGTTCACTTCAGATCATAATGTCATCTGTAAAACATCAGTTCTAAGATTTTTTTTTAAATTCTTTTTTGCCATGTGTGTGCTTGTAAAATAATAAAAGAAACTGACCTTGATTCAGGGCAACATAAATTTGTTAGACTTCACAAAAGACACCTTTTTAGTCGTGTCTGCTGCAGGCCCTGGTTAGTCTTTTTTTTTCTTAGAGGTGCAGGACTTCATATTGCAGAGAAGAATGAGGCCGCAGTGAAATAAATATAAATAAAATCCCAAATAATATAAAGGCTTTTTGTCTTGCTTTTATTGATTTATTTTCTTAAAAAAAACAATCCTGTCACTTTTACTTGAACTACTCCCTCTTCACCCTCTTCAACCGTGCTCTTCTTAATTATGGCCTGGCGATGAATGTTTTATGAGCTACTGTAATCTCTTGTAGTACCCAAGAATAGCCCTCTTAGTGCTGATTCATGCGCAGCAGACTCCTTCTCAGCTCATGTGATCGCCACACGCGGATTATCGACAGGTGGCATCAAATGCTGAACGGAAGTTTTTAACACCGCGACATCCCAAACAAAACAGCTCAGGATGACCTGATTCCTATCCAGTTAGGGTGGAGGTGAAAACTGTGTAAATACGTAAAAAAAGAAACTAATTTTGAAGACCATTACACAATAGGTGGTAAAGTTTGAGAAGCATATTCAGTAAATACATTAGAGGAAATGTTTTTATGACATTTCAGCTACAATAATAATGTGTAGTGGCTTTATTTCTAATGTGATAAGTAGATTTGTCTTACAACACCTTTGTTGTAATTAACTACTAACTAATTAGTGGGTTTTGTCATTCAAAAATCTATATTTAATCACATATTTTAAGAAAAATATCAACTAATAGAAAGGAGGTTGAACTTGAACGCAACACTTTTGATTAGCAAGCCTCATTTGCCCGTCAACAATAGAATCGGGAGAAAGGGGGCGTGCCCTGGGCCCGTGATAACCAATCAAAGACGCCTGGGCTGCCGCGGAGGGGGCGGAGCCGCATTCAGGGTCCTTTGGGGAGAAAGGGAGCCAGACAGTGTGACAGCAGAGGGAGAAGAGAGAGAGGAAGAAAAAAAGGGATGTGTTTGAGTGTGCGGTGATCGGTGCTGCAGGTACAGTTAGAGCCGGAGATACAGCTTCAACAGCCGCACCGGACCGCGGCAAGACCGCCTCGGAGCCTGCCTCCCTCTCTCTCTCCTCCTCATTCCTTCCATAACAATCCTTCACGATGTCCGGCGGAGGAGAGTTGCGCGTCCTCCGCCAAGAGGCCGGGCAAGAGAGTCCGAGGATGCCGGCCTGGAAGCGAGAAATACTGGAGAGGAGGAAGGCAAAAGGCGGCGGCGGCGGGGTTGGGGGAGCCGGTGCTCCGGAGGCTAGCCCAGGGGGAGCAGGCCCGCAGCGTGCAAACGGCGAGGCGACGGGGAATGTTAACGGCAGTAACGGCGGTGGTGGAGCGTCCGGGCGGAACTACACCATCACCCCGGCCAGCCAACACTTCTCTCACAACAAAGAGCCCCAGGCGACGGCCGCGGCGACACCGAGGGAGGAGAACAGACACGAAAGCCTGGTGCTGCAGGAGAGCCTGGGGCCACTGGAGGAGAACCCGTTCATCAAGCTGGAGAAGGAGCGGAGGAGGCGGCAGGAGCGAGAAAACGCCGCCCGCCCGGTCCAGCACATCCTTGAGCTGTACGGGAGCGTCCCCGGCATACGGACTATCCGAGCGGAGAATATCATCATAATCGAATCGGATCCGGATTATTTTCCGGAAGGTGACGGGGTAAATAGCGGATGCCAATGGCAACAAAACGGTGTGAGTAGTTACAGCTCTTTAAACGACCTTCTGGACCGCAGAGGGAGTGCTGTTACCGAGATAAGAGCCAAGGAAGTGGTCATTTATGACACCACGTTAAGCAAGAGCGAGGAGAACCTGAGCACCCTGGGCCGTCCTAATCAAGAGGCCCCCTATGATACAGGTGAGGGGCAAGGAAGGGTGAGCCGGATCCTGCAGAAGTTTGACAGCAACTACGGGAAGCTGCAAAAGAAGTCCCACAGCACAGAGAACCTCCTGGATCTGGATTGTAGTGCCAGCAGCAGGCCAAGACTCTGGCCCCAAACGCAGCCAGATCTGGTGCCAAAGCCCAGGCCGGGTCCACCGGTCAGCAGCCAGCCATCATCACCTGTCTTCCAGGGTTCTTGGTCTTCCAAACCAAAGCCACAGCCTGCCATCTCTGGGCCTGGCAGCCCCCAGCGTTCACAGCCTGTGTCTTCCTTCCGTCAGCGCTTTGAGGAGAGTGGAGCCCACCACGGTGCAGCTGTCACCCTCAGAGATGAGCCAGACAGGGGGGCAAACAAGCCCACCAGAGAGAGAGACTGGGAGGGTGCTGAGGTGGCCCCCAAACCTAAGGTGCCATGCTCTCCGGAGACCCGCCGTGCCCGTGCCGAGGCCCCCTCAAGCCCCATTTCATCCAAGGTGGCCCACTCCTCACCTGAGTTTGAAATCCGTCCGTCTCCAAAACCAGACCTCACCCAGATTCCTGATGGTGACACCCAGGCACGGGCCCTTGCAAACCTCCGCCTCCAGTCCCGAAACTCCTTCATGGTGATCCCCAAGCGCCGCTTGGGTGCCTCATCTGCTGCAAACACCCCCCTGGTAGCGCCTGGCCCCGTCAAGTCTTCCCCCTCCCACAGAGCAGCAGAGGTGCCCACACCTGGAGTGCCAACCTCCCCCACCCCTTTAAAGAGGAAAGAGGAGGATAAGGAGGTGGAGAGGGTAGCAAGGCCATCCAAACCTGAACCATCTCCTCCTACTGTTGCCACAAGTCCTACTCCTTCTCTATCTGAACCTTTATCTCCATCCCCTGCTCCCACCTCTCCACCTGCCCTGTCTTCACCCCCCTCTTCTCCAGCTGCCCCATCTTCACCTCCCTTCTCTCCCAACCATTCAGAATCTCCTCCAGAGCAACCTCCCGTGGATCAGCTGCCAGTAACGAACATCGATGACATCGAGTTGGAGCCCCCTCCCCAGCGTGTCCCTGTCCCCAGCCCCATGGTGCAGAGGAGGAAGGGGAACACCTTCACTGTGGTGCCTAAACGTCGGGTGGAGCCTGATGCCCAGCCGAGCTCACCTGAGCCCCAGCAGGAAGCCCAGAGCGAGGCCCCGCCGGGGTCCACACCTCCGCAGGCTCCCTATGCCCAACTGGGTTCCCTGCTAAAGAAGCGTTACCCTGCTGTGGAGGAGATTGAAGTCATCGGTGGGTACCTCTCCCTTGCAAAGTCCTGCCTCTCCAAGACGGGCTCCATGGGCAAGAAGGTGAGAAGAAGCAATATTTTGTGTTTCAACAAACGCATTGTCTTACACATGAATGCTTTACTTAATTATACTGATGCTGATTCGTGACACCGTGCAAATAACTGAGACAGTAACCTCTCTGCAAGACCATTAAACCACGGCCTCTGATGCTGACATATGAAGATGTTGCAATCTGCAAAAAGTCACTTTGTGCATACAGTTAAGTCTGTAAATATTTGGACAGAGATTTTAATTATGCCTCTGCACCATCATGGTGGATTTTAGGTTTATTTAACTTTTGCAGCCTCTGTCACTTGCATCCACATCTCTGTGCTCCTCACATTTAGAGTTCCAGTGAACAGCTACCAAATGCAAGCTCAGCAAAACTCCACGTCTTTTATGTGCTTAATTTGTTGTGAAATTAAGTGGGAGCAGGCCTCACCTTGGCCGTGAAGCTCTCTGCTCAAATTAAATGGGAGACTGTGCGTAAAAAAAATTGCTGTGATTCCTGAATGGTAAATGCAACACTTTTGTTAAACCCCTTGAATTAATTCTGAAAGTCTGCGCTTCAATCACATCTTGATTGTTTGGTTTAAAGTCTGCGGTGGTGATAATGAGGGCAAAACAGCAAAAAGAAATTGTGTATTTGTCCAAAAACCTATGGCCCAGTCTGTTTAAGTGGAGCGCCTTATTTTGGAATAGCACTACAGACTTGCAGTCATTTGCCTCAAGATTCATTAACATAACACTGACTTATTTATAGTTTTCCTTTTTGCCCATGTGTGCTGCTAGCTGAAAATCTCTGGGGTTCGGGCTCTTCACAGATCAATTGAACACACAGGAAGTACTAATATTATTGTTGCCTTGCAATCTCATGCCCAGCAGCCTTTCCAGGATGCTCAGACTTTTCATGATCTAAATTTAGCAGCCGAGTGTCACGCATGCTGTTTTGGTTTCCTTTGCATCGTAACCAAACTGAGATTTATTTTGGAGGATTGTTTTCACCATATTCTGACATTTTTTTTTGTCATGTTGGGCTCCTCTAGATGTCCCATCGTTTGACCTGCTGCAGGCTTAAGTGGATTACAAGCATGTGTTTACGCAGTCACTTGGAACAACACGCAGCACCTTTTTTCCTGTGGATTTCTGTCCAGCGACAGCATGTTAGTGCGGTATTAGGTTAAATGGCCCTCCGAGATTATTGTCTGAACAGCTGTTGTCAGTAGTTTGTCCTAGGTAAAATATAGATTGCTTCTTTTATGAGAAGAGCTGAGCTATCCCCAGTCCTGGTCCTAAATCATAATTAAATGATAGCAGAGAACATGTTGGAGGCATCTTATTATCACATAATATTGTCATTTATCTGGTGCTCGCCTGGTGAATGTCCTGCCTTGTTTTTTTAAAAGTATTACAGGGTTAATTAAATATGTGGGAATGTTTCTAATTAATTTTGCAAGGTGCTGCAGGCTGCATCCAAAGTCTCTGTGTAATTTTCAGCATGTTGGTGTTTATGTTGCTCGGGTGTCTGCAATAAAGGGAGAAGGGAAGAGAGCCCGTGGCTTGAATTTGAATATTTTATTGACGCTGTGGTGGTTGGATGCTGAAGAGGGGGTGCAGTAAATAACCTCAGCATCCTGGTATAGCTCTAGCCGGACTATTTTTGAGACGCTTGGCGTTTCTTCAATGTAGGCCAGTGTTACAGTATCTGAGACGTCAGCTTGCTTCATTGACCTGGTGAACCGTGATCTCTGTGAGTAAATCCAGCTACCTTTTACAAGCAGACACATGGTAAAGTTGCTACTATCGTGTAATTTATTTATTTATTTGTTTGTTTTTTTGGTATTGCATTTAATTTAGTGCCACTTGTATAACACGGACAAAGGAAATGGTAACCACTTTTTTGGTTAATTATGCTCACAGCCGTCATAAGTATTGGCAGTAATAGAAAAGCAAACATTAGCATCTCCTTATTAGCTCCCTGTTAAATCCAGAGTTGATGAATGCAGTCTCAAAGCTCTTTTCGTATCTTACTATCCTAACTGAGGACTTCATTCTTAGACCGCAGGCTTACTTGTGGTTTCTAAAAGCTGAACTAGAGGCAGAGCCTTCAGCTATCAGCCATCAGGCTGAACCGTCCTTTAGTTATGCTGGTAAAGGCTCAGGCTGCTTCCTATGATGCACTGCTTCTCCATTCCCCACCTGCTTACATGCCACTACTGAACGCTGATGTTTTTCTCTTATTTCTGTCTCCTTAAACCTAAGCCTGAGCCTGCCAATCTTCCTGTTAAAAGGGAGATCTTCCTCCCCACCTTCGCCAAGCGCTTAAAGGGCATCATCTGATCGTAATCAGTCTCCAAGATTGTAGCCTCTTTATCTAATTATTTATAAAGTGCCTTGAGACACCTCAATTTTACAAAATTAATTCTATTCAATTATACTGAATTGATCTAACACCAGTGTATTTATTTGGAAGGAGTATATTTTTGCAGTTTTGGTCTTAAATTTCATTTAAAAGGGTCTTGAAAAGTTTTTTTTTTTCTTCTTGTAAACACCATGCAAACAGAGGGATAACCTCAAGCGAGGTTCTTCAGTTCTTCCACCAATAAATGGCGGATGCTCATATTAAAAAAGGTATCACATAATGAGGTCAGAGAGTGTAAAAGCAATCCCTGTGAGATGAAAGCTCAGGCTTCAGAGTGCTCAAAACATTTTTTTCTACTCTTGAATCGTAATAACGTCATAGAAAGCAGATATATTTGGGAGGGGTGAGAAGAGAAAAGTGGAGCTCAGCGGGAACTGAGGGCTGCATCAGTACCAGGATAAGATAAATAAGGATGATTTTGAGTTGTGAGTCATGCAAAGCTACTCGAATGACAAGGCTGCAGATGTGTCCGTGCAGCCTGGTTGTGACGCGTGTGTGTTTTCATTTCATTGTGTGCACATGTAGAACGTGGCAGCAGCACACGATCACATCCTGTCCTCTTCTGTCCAACAAAAACACTTTTATTCTTTTGTTTTGCTGCCGGCTCCTCATCAAGGCCCAGATTTGTTTTTTTTTTTTTAGTTTCTCATCTTCTTTTTCTTTTATTTTCTGGGCTGGGCTGCACAAGCAATTACAAAAGCATCGAGGCTTGGCCTACCCTGTATAATCTGTGTGGAATTTTTGTTCAGGGCTGCTTCTGTGTGAAAGCAGCCTTTCGGAGAACGGCCTTGGCTTTGAATTATGGTCTGGGATTGGGTTGTTTGAGCTCTCTTTTTCCAACAAACCCAAACCATTAAAAATAAATTCTTTATTAGGAGCTTGGCTGACACTGAATGATCCGCATGCACGTCACAAACAGATCATCAACTCTTCCGCTAGATTTTCCAAGACTCTTTTACTGATTTTTCCTCCCAAGACTTGTTGGAGCCCATCCAAGCAGAGTCTCTCCTGTTAGTCTCCTTCCACTCTGCTTTGTTTCCCCCCCGCCTCTCTCTCACCCGCAATGCTTTATTCCTGTGCGGTGGTGGTTAATAAGGCCTGTCCCCTCGCTCCAAGCTTCCTGTGATCTCCTCTCTGTTGGGGAAGGAATCGTGGAAGAGCTAGAGTAAGTAGGTCAAGTGCAGCTTCTTGTACCACATCACTCCTGCATTTGCATAAAAGCGACTCAGGGTTTTTGCCTCACTTTCCATCTGCAGTTTGATTGGATTGGCCTCTCTTGGCAGATTTTTAAAATGTTTTTATTTTCCTGGTGGTACGCTGGAGAGAAGCAGCTGGGAGTGGGACACAGGGGGAGGTGGAGTGATTTTTTTTTTACATTTTTTTTTTTTAACTTGCTGGTTATTATGGGAAAAAAGAGACGGGCCCAAGTGTTTGTCAGCATAACATCCAGAGAGAAAGAGACGCCTTTTTTTCCCTAGTGTTTTGGTGTATTCACCACAGACTGTATATCAAAGATCATGCCTCAAAGGGCTGTGCAGAAGTGATAGATACATAGATACAAATGATAGAAACATCAGTAGGTTCTCTGTCATTTTCAGATTAGATTAAAACACTGATGGTGGATCTGAAAGCCAAAGTCTGCAGTTGTAGTGGCCACTTGAAGTTGGCTCTAAAAACAAGTCAGAGGCAGTCTGCAATCAGTCTGCTGCCAGTGGGATCAAGCTGGCAATTGCATGTTTGTGATAATACGGTGATTAACTGTGATAAATCGGCAACAATTGCTACTCTTTTGCAATCTGCATGCACAGAAATTCACATCAATCTGTCTCTTATGAATAGTTTCCATCTTATAACAGCTCTAAGATTGTTTATTAATAACTCATTAATCTGGATACGGGAGTTAGAGGTGTGACCACTTTGATTGAGAGGGCCATTACAGGGCTAAAGGTGCTGCTGCCAACCTACCGCAGAGGGAGTTCATTCTGCAGGACCTCTGCTCAGGTTCAGAAGAAGGTTCAGGATTCAAATCGTGAGGCCAAAACTGTAACTTTTATTACTGCAAAATTTCTGCATTTATCATGGGAGTCTGTGGGGACTGACTCGTTTTTGGAGCCAGCCTCAAGTGGCCGCTAGGTGAACTGCGTTTTTTTTGGTGCATCTGCGTTAGCTTCATTTTCACTCCTGGATGTTTCCACTTGGCACTCACATAGGGAACAGTCTACTAATATTTAAACTGCTGCAGCATATTTATACGTAATTATGATCATTCTGTCCATTAAACCTGATTAGATTTTAGAGAAGACGCTCATGCCTTTGTGACTGAAAGCGATGATGATTCAGATGAATGAGTGTTATTATCATGGAAAGCAGATTATGTTTTTCCCCCTATTCAGTCAGTATAAGCCTGTGATTGCATGGATGGAGCTTTAGACCTATTTGGTTCAGTGTGTTTACACTGCTGTAAAAGCTGTCAGCTGAGCTCTGATTAGGACTACCTTAGTGTGGTTCAGAACGGTTTCTGGCCCAGATTGACTTTTTTTTTTTTTTTACAGTAGATAGATGCAGTTTTAGCATTGTTTCAAAACCTAAAGTGCCATTAGAAACACTAGTCGATCATGGTTTTGAAACTGACCTGATAGCAGCAGCTGCTTTCTCAGAGGTTCGGGGACTTCCTGCACCTCTGTGGTATGTTTTACCAGTGGTTGATAATGCAGCGTCACCTCTTCTTGTGGTCTTTTATTTTCTCTTTCAGTCTCGTCATTTTCTCTGTAGTTGTGTTTGTGTAGCGGATGCCAGGTTGCAAGTTGAGGCGAATTTCTCATGAATATTTTTGTCCTCTGATGATCTTCCTCTGTCACTTACAGGCTGAATAAAGTCTGGACTTCACTCTGTTAACTTCTGTGGAATTTGCCCCCCCCCCCCTATTTTTACTAGTGCCAACACTGTTTTGTAATTTCCTGCTGCTCAATTCATAAATTACTCAGGGTTCCTTATATGTTGGGAAAGTACCTACTGTGTAGTAGGAGGTTTTTTTTAAAAAAAAAGGACCCTAAAACAGAGTTCTCGGAACTGCGATGGTCTGCAGTTGCTGCAGCAAAGACACAGAAAAAAGGCGTCCCACCTCCAGGTGTTACTAGCACTGCGGTAAAGTTTCTGTGTATCTGCAGCATATTCGTCAACAAATCCTACTTCTCAGCAATCATATTGGTCATATTTTTTCCTAGTGTCTAAACACAACCCTAAAGTGACACATAGCAGTACTGCAGAGCTAGGGGGAAGTTGGTGTGGCTCAAACGGATCTGACTTTTGACTCTTGCAGTTCACTTTCATTATCAGTCATTCTTTGGTTAAGTTTAGGCATAAAACTGACTCGAATAGGGTAAGAAAAAGTGACCGAGCAGTCACATTTTGCAGTTGACCAAGAGTAGCAACACCTACTGCTACAGAAACTTTGATTTTGATTTTTTCTGTACTTGTTTGTTTTAAACTGACATATGGAAGTAACAAAGGATTAAAAACAAGCCGCGTGATTGTGATGACTTCTTTGGAATTTGTTGCTAATCAAAGTTAATCTGCATTTTGGTGTTACAATGATAGCTTACAGTAATCCCCTCAAACATACCTGAAGTTTTATTGAAGCTGTTTTGTAAGAAGTAATAGATGAGGATTGTTTAATTTTTTTTATATAATTTATGCTTTTAAGTCCTTCTTTGCATACAAATGGTTGAAAACCATGTTTTGCATTAGAACATTTAGTATGATAAG
>VUQK01039672.1:0-12712 GCA_015106715.1 Bujurquina vittata
CACACAGACGCTGCAACATCGTAACCAATTACTGCGGCTCAGATCGATTGATGTTTGACGGCGCACTGACCGGAAATGCAAACTTTTCACTGACGCCTTAAACCAAAAGTAACGAGTGTGTAAGAAGTAGAAAGTACCGATACTTGGGTAAAAATGTAAGGAGTAAAAGTAAAAAGTAGTCAGAAAAATAAATACTTAAGTAAAGTACAGATACCTAAAAAATCTACTTAAGTACAGTAACAAAGTATTTGTACTTCGTTACTTCCCACCTCTGCTCCCCAGTCACCTCCTTCATCTCTTCGAGGGGGTACCCAAGGCGTTCCCAGGCCAGTCGAAAGATATAATCTCTCCAGCATGTTCTGGGTCTACACCAGGGCCTCCTCCGGGTAAGACATGCCCGGAACACCTGAGCCAAGACTTTTCCTGGAAGCATCCTTGTCAGATGCCCCAACCAACTCAACTGGCTCCTTTCGATGTGGAGGAGCAGCGGCTCTACTTTGAGTTGTATTTGTGATCTCATTCTTTCGGTCACTACCCAAAGCTCGTGACCATAGGTGAGGGTGGGAACGTAGATCGACCGGTAAATCAACCAGTAAGTCAACAGCTCCGCTTTAACACTCAGCTCCCTCTTTACTCCAATCCGTCTGTCAAGCTCCAGCTCCCAATTCCTATCATTCGTGAACAAGACCCCAAGATACTTAAACTCTTCCACCTGGGGCAGCAACTCTTCTCTGAGCCGGCACGCTACCCTTTTACCCCTGAGCACCATGGCCTCAGACTTAGAGGTGCTGATTCTCATGTCAGCTGCTTCACACTGGGCTGTGAGCTGGAGGCCACCACCTGATGAAGCCAACAAACTGCATCATCCGCTAAAAGCAGAGACGAGACCCTGAGGCCACCAAGCAAGAAGCCTTCCGCCACGCCTGGAAATTCTGTCCATAAAAATTATGAACAGAATTGGTGACACTGGTTCAATCCTCAATCTATTTAAAATATTTTTCTTTAGCACACAGAAACTAAATATAACTTCATGGGTCTTTACAAGCATTCGCCACAGGGCACATTTGCTTTACAGCCAAAATTACAACAGGCTGCATTATAATTAAGGCCTGGACACGAGTGTGGGATGAAATTACTGTCACTGGTTTCAAATAACTTCTGCATGGAAAAAACTGATTTCTACTGGAGCAGGAGCACGTGCATGATATTGCAGATCTGTGTGGCTCGTTGCAGTCACTCAACGCAGGTCGCGGATGGGACCTGACACTGAAGCATCTCTGCTGTGTCGCCCGTTTCATACGTGCTGACTGTGTCTGTGCTGCTGTGTTGTGGAGCTGCTTTTGTTTCTCTCTACAATAAATCAGTGCGGATCAGAGCACCCTCTCTCTATGTCTATCTGTCCATCATACCTGCTGTCTCTTCCCTCCATCCTTTCATCCTCTCTGCTCCTGCATGGGCAGCCTCTGTGTCATCTTCAAGCCACTCCATGTGAGCATGGCGCCCCCAAGAGGCCAGTCCTGCCACCTCATCACCACCACCACCTCCTCCTCTTCCTCCTTTTTCTTCTCCTCTTGCAGCAGCAGTGGGGCACATCATGAATATTTCAGCGGGTTTAACTCCACTTAAAATATGCATTCTAATTGGGCCTAAGTGCCACAGTTCCACTCTGAGTAGCTTTCCAGGTTTCTCCCTGCACTTTCACTCCCTAACTGGCACGTTTCATATGCTTGATATATTTTTTTAATGTTGCTTACTGATTTGTTTCTTCCTCTCACCGAAATTTGCTGAAAATTCTTCAGAGAGCTCACTGATATCAGTGGGGGCATCTCATGCCACGCAGAGGCACGGGGAAGACGGGGACCCACCTCGCTCACAGCACTGACACGCTTTAGAGGCAGACACTCGGATGGATAATGCTGTATTATATGCATAAGAGATTGCAAATGCATTGTCTTTCCTATTCCTCATGAGATTTAAAATTATGTTAATTCACCTTTAAATGGTCTCAGAGCGAAATGCAAAACTAGTTTTAGTGTCCCTTTAAAACAATCTCTATTTTTGTAGCTGCAGTGTCCTTTTGGGGAACAGCAGGATTAAAGGTTGTGCTTTGTGAAGCTTCTGCCACAGCAGGAAAACGGTCGCCATGGTTTTTAGCTGCTTCCAGTGTTATTTTCTCCCCACGCCGTCTCCGTTCCCCTGCCCCTGTAATCATGTTTAGTGGGTTAATCCATATGACATCAGCCAGATCTGGAAGGTCTGACCCCCACAGAATCAGCTGCCTTTTTTTTACATTAACTTCAGTATATTCAATGAAACCATGCAACATTAAAGCTTCATACACTGAAAACGTGAATGTTTTAGCGCTGACAAATGTATGTCACAATCTGAAGACAGAGCTAATACTGGTCAGCTTATGATCAGCATCAGCTGGGAGACTCTCGTCTCCATGTTAGTTGTTGTGTTTTGCTCATTTCCTGTTTTACTATGAAGATTAGTTTTCTCATGTCTTCTTTTGGTTACACTTCCTGTTTTTTTTTTGCTCGTGTGTGTGTTTTACTTTGTTGTTTTCAGCTGTCACTGATTATCTCCACCCTTGCCTTGTTGCCACCTGTGTCGGTTTTTTTCCTCGTGTTTTTCTGGCCTTACTCTTTACCTGTTTGCCCTTTTTAGTCTTCTTTTCAATAGAGCCAACTTTTTGTTGTTAGCGTGAATTATGGGTCAGGATTTGGATCCTGTCTCTGCCACATTCCTTGACAAACTCATGCAAATAAATCTGCAATTTTTGTAAGATATACAAAATAAACAAAATATTTTCACTGAGTCCATGCTCAGTGTTGAAGTCATCAAACTGCTAAAGTTCAAAGAAAATCTGCACTTTAATCAGTAAATGTAAAAACAGGCTCTTGTTAGAACAGTGAAACATAAATTCAACAAAAAAACGCACATCTTCGAGTAGAGGTTGAGTGAATTTACAAGTCTTTTCCTACTAATCAAGCTGTGTGGAAGAAGGTGATAACAATTAAGAAATCTAGCTTCTAGGCAAGCAAGTACATCAGCTATTACAAAAAAAAAAGCTAGATCTATTCAAAGCAATTAGTGTGATATTGATAGCTATTTAAAAAGGCTCAATTGACCAGAAGCAACTGATCACAATAATATCCAGCAAAACCCAGAAAGCAGTGACTGAATTCAAACTGCAGTTATTGAGTTATTGTTCTTAAGCTGGCTCTAAGCGAGTAATCTTTACCTGTTCACGAAACCTTAACCTGCAGTTTGAAGTTTACATTTCCTATCAGACTAAGATCTGTCTGAGATAGCATAAACTAGCTGGCTAACCTCAGCACTTTGGCAGTAAACGTCTCTGCAGCCTTTAACAGACACGGCTTGTTTGTGGAGAGATCATTTTCCCTGCAGCCTTTAGCGTTCCTCTTTATTTAACTTTTGTTTGTTTGAATTTTCTTAATTTTGGACAAGTGTGACTAAAATACCTGAAAGCAGATACAATTAAGATTTTATCTTGACTATATATAACTGTATATCTGTTATACAGTTCACAGCAGAAATCCCTTTTTATCAGCCTCACTCTTCCTGTAGCGCTGTGTTTTTGTGTTGTGGTGATAGCAACTCTTTTATTTGACACACTGCATGCAGTTTCACATAAAATCTGATTCACTCCTCTGAAATGGGCTCCAGCGGTGTTTTTACATGAGCAGAAAATGAGCGATTCTATCACCTGCAAAAGAAACTGAATGCAGGAATCCAGTTCTGGCACATTAGCAGGCGAGCTCTCCACCACAGCCCTGGAAACCCTCTTTGAACACTCATCTGAGTAACAGCATTTTGACAACAAGCTGAATTCATGGACTGCACAATCACGCAGGTCAAATCCGATGACCATGAGTGGATTTCTACAACAGTGCTTTATTTCCTGGCACTGCAATTCATTTCTGTCTATGGGAACTTGATTTTATCCTTTTCTAATAATAACTTTGTGGAAATTGTGGTCCAGAAAATGAAGTGTCACAGAGCTCCACAGGATGTTACACAGCCTGGTGAGGAGGAGGCAGCTTTTGGCTGATGCATTAAAATACATCCTGCAGTTCACAGGATGTGAGTAGCCCACACACATCATCATAAAATCTATATGCAGTAAGAGCAAATAATAGGAAAGGCCATGCACATACAGGCCAAGACCATCAGCAGCATCATCTGCATCACAGAGAGGGTGAATTGGATTTGTAGCTTCGCTCTTTGTACTTTTGCTTGGACAAAAGTGGATTATTGAGCATTTTAATGGCACACGTGAAGTTAATGTGCAGTGAAGACACATCACCAGTCTGAAATGGGCAATCTAGACTTCTGACTTAAATCAAGTGTCCTTAATTTAATTGAAATGAATAACATCTTCCATTAAAACCGGTTCATATGATGGGCAGCAAAAAAATGTGGAAACATAATAGTTTTATATTCCCTTTAGTTTCCTAATTAAAATGATGCTTTTTATTTTCTTATTTTTTATGTTTGAAATGATAAATCAACTGTGACACAGGCAGAACACGACAAATGGCCTCAGCAGCTGAACAACGAGTTTCCTCTCAGTCCCTCTTTTGTCAGAGCCACAGGTATCTTCTGGTGTCTTTCTACATGTGTGCCTCACACACTGGGTATAGGCCATAGTAAGATGGGTCCTTCATTTCCTAATGGCCTCATGCAGATGCTTGTAAAGCACTGTTTCTCAAACTGCCCCCACCACCACCACACTGCAGTCCCTCCACCTTCCTAATGCAGACACTCAAGCTCCGCGGCTGGTTACACCAAGCCAGAAGACAGCTTTTGCTTAAATTGGAGACGTTATCTAATAGAAAAAGGATGTTTGGTGCATTGCTTAATGCAGTAAATAATGACAGCTGTTTTACATTCAACTTTATCTTTTAAGGATAATCAATAGATTTAGTGTATTTGGAAACAGGCACAAATGATCATCAGGAGCAGGAGGACACTGACCCGTCAAGCCTCAGCAGCGCTCCAAATATGAAGCTAAACACAACAAATTAAAACTTCAAATTTTAAAAACATAAAATGTTTTATGTTCCAGTCACCACTACAATTAAAGTAGATCAAATAAAGCTTCAAAGTCACTGTGGGCATTCTCTGTGGGCTTTTGTTTTTCTCTGTGTCCTCGTTCTCCAGGGCAGCTCCTCTGCAGATTGGCCATGTCCTGCAGTGACTCTCAGTCCTGTCAGAAATCAATCACTCACCTGTTCTTCATGAGCTCTGCCCTGACAGTTGTTTGTCTCTCAGTGTTAGCTCTATGACAGAGCAGCAGCCTGTCCAGGTGTACTCCACCTCTCATCCTGTTACACCTGGGATAGGCTCCAAACAAGCATGAACTGGATAACCGGGATGGATGGATGCTTTGTGACCTCAGTCAACGGTTTCCTGAAGGCTTCATGGACTCAGTCAGAGGTTTCAGGTCATACTAATTAAAACGTGAAGCTAATTAGAAATTCTGGTCACTTTCAGAGTCAGAAAGGTGAATTATATCCATTTCATGTGTCCTTAATCCCACCAATGGGAACATTGCAGTGATGCTGGCTTCTAAAAGCATTTTGCTGTTGCCTCGGCCTCTTGTGTAATTTGGAAAAACTTTGCAGTATTTGGCACTGTGGGAATAAGAACGGGCTGGCTTTGTGTATGAAGGCAGTGTGACGTGGACACAGAGAAGTTTACAGCTCAAACAAAACTGCTGCTGTGGCGCTGACGGTGGTGTCCACATACTTCTGGATACAGAGCGTGTCTGTGTGGGATTCAGCTGATGTGAAAATTTGGCCCTTAATGGGTCACAACTACTGCAAGATTTTGACACAACGACACACGCGCATTTTTCATAGACTTTGTCAGAGGAGCACAGACACACACACGCACACACACACACATAGAGGGGCTGCACTACGGTGTGGAGTAGAAAGGCACTGCTGGTTTCATCCTCGTCCGTCGCTGCAGTGGCCGAGCATCTTTGATCCTCCTCTCCACTACACCACTCTCTCTCGCTGCGTCTCTATGTGTCTCGCCCTCGCTCACCCTCTCTCACTTCTCAAACATAATGGATAGTGGTGAGGCAGGCGCAGCGCTTTGTTGCCATGGCAATGGCAAGGGAACTAATAACCTGGTGGAGAGCTGATAAGGCACAGAGAGAGAGGACGGAGACACAATGAAGCACGAAGTGGGTGGGCATTATTACGGAGAGTATTCATCATTTCCAGCATCACGTATGAACTAAAATGACTGATCAATGTGCGAATAGATTACCAGCCACTTATTAAGCTGAAGACCGGAGCAACCATGCAGTTGGATTAGAACATGAAATTAGGAAGCATCAGAAAAAGTATAATAACCAGAAGAAGAAGAATGGGAGGAGAATATTAAAATGAGCACATAAAAAATTGGATTTTATTTATCATAAAAAGCTGCAGCAGCAAAAACATCAAAAACAACTCGGATCAATAAAAAAGGTCCAACATCACAAAACAAAATAGCTGAGAAACATACAAAATTCGATTATATTTGCACGCGCTTGATTGAGCTCTTCACTTTTTTTCTATTGCATTCGGCTCCTTTAGTGTAAGGAGCTTAACGAGTCAAATCTAAGAAATAAGTGCCGGTATTGTGGGATGAGCTGGTAAAGGTCTCCTGCCTTTCCTCTCTTTCAATCAGAAAGTGTTGAGCTGCTGAGGCTGGTCCTGGTCATCCCAGGATGTGGGATGACGTCTGCTTCAACTAATGGAGGCATCAAATAGCAGCAGTGATGATGACCTCCTCAGTGAGTGACCCGCAGCCACAGAAGCACCTCCTCGCACAAGTCTGGGTTTCACTGCACACTTCGTAGCGGTTTAATATCATCTTTGACTTTTGAATCCTTTTTTCTCTATCCTAGTGTTCACAGTTTTGACTCGCATGTTTTGCTGTGTCGTAATCTGAGCTTTGTTTTTGTTGGGTGATGGCTTTTCTACTTAGTTTTGTGGATTTTTCGATGCTCGTCTGAGTTTTCTGTATTATTGTAGGGTCTTTACCTTACATTGTAAAAAGGTGAAAAGTTGCTTCTGAGGATGATCGCAGGATACACAGTGTGCTGTGTAATTTTGGAGGACACAAAATACAAAGACAGTAAATCCCTAAGTCACAGCAGAGCTGGATGCAGCAACACAACTTACAGACCAAAAGAACACACAACTTATTTGGAACGTAGATGATGACACAACAATGAACTGTGGAATAATGAGACCTTAAATATAAATCATGACAGTTTATGTGTGTTTAAGGTGGGCTGGCTGTGGCTCTGGAGCAGGTCATCTACTACTGGTTGGTGGTTCAATTTCTGGCTGCTCCGGTCTTCGTGCCAAAGTATCCTTGAGCAAGATAACGTGCTAACGTGTTGTATAACGTGCTTTGAGTGCTCAGCTAGGGTAGAGTTCTTCTCATGCTTCAGTTTGTATTTGAAAGGTCCCCAGCTGCTTTTACGTTTCTCAGACGGTGAGGTTAGTAGTTACAGGTGTCACATATGTAGGCAATTAAGCTGTCTTTATAAGGCAGGTGTGTATTACTGAGTGAAACTATACTTTGTTCTAAATGTAGATCATTTTTTCTGATTTTTCAAAGCACAAATTAGGCATAAATGTGATCTTTTGTGTCATGTGCAGGACACCTGAGTGTACATCACACTATATAATCAATGGGGTTAAAAAAACAAATTACATATTTATTTTTACCTGTTTTTTTGTCCTGAATTTCTTTACTTCTTCTACAACTCATTTTTACAGGAACTGCCCCACTCAGGAGTATCATAGGTTTTGATTTTTCATATAATTTTCCACTTGTGATCATCTCATTTTTTATGTTTTGCAGTGATCGGTTGCTAACAGGCCAAGAGGAGGAAGATTTACTGCTGCAGGAACTTCAAGGCAGAAACTCCATGCCCAAAGTGACGATGAAAATATTTGAAATATTCCACATTTTTAAACATATTTGTTCAGATTTGGTTTGAAAGAGAAGCATGGCGGAAACACAAAAATGAAAAAAAAAACAGCCAGACTATAGTGAGTTCACTGTACATATCCAGTCCAGTTCATGCATTTCTGTTTTTATTTCTTCTTGCATAAATGTGGAAATAATAATTATTTCCACAGGTGCCAGGAAGATACCTCGCTTTTTAAAAGTCTTAACTCTGTCATTTAAGAAAGTCATCACAAGGAAATAGTTGAAAATAGCTTAAATTTGACCTGTTATCTGAGGGTTAAGGCCAGCTCCTCTAATCAAAAATAGGGTTTATGTAATGATAAGTTACAATTTCATTTCTTCATGATTTGGGACACGGTACATTATTGCTCCCGTATTTTGTTGTGTGGTTTATTTTGTTTGTTTTTCCCATATTGTCTAAATGAAGAATATAAGGAAACAAAAACCATCGGGATACTATAACATCATTTCATTTTCTTCTGTTATGTCAGTAAAAAAAAAGAAGCAATTTTTTCTCCTCAGAAACTGAATTAACTTTTATTTTTTCAAATGATGAACACCTGAGCTTCACACAAACATTGTGAGAGTCATGAGAGTGTGTGTGTGCGTGTTCGTGTGTGTGTGTATGTGTGTGTGTATGCGTGTGTATGCGTGTGTGTGTGTGTGCGTGTATGTGTGTGTTCGTGTGTGTGTGTGCTGGGGGAGGTGTTGGGTGATAGATGTACTTTGAGGTGCTCCCCCATCCCTCCTCAGATGTTTTCCCGCTCTTCACTTTATGTCGATGTTCTCGGAGCGCTTCCCGGTTGACGTTGAAATACTTGGTCGCTTTGATCCTGTCTCTTCATCGCCGTGTTGAAGTTTGTGTTTGTGCACAGCGAGCAGAGTTTGAGCTCACAGACACTGCAAAAATCCTGCTTAACCTCTACTTCACACACACAAATCCCGCACTCTGTTTCTCTGTGTAAGAACTGTCGTCAGCCTTTTGCAGGAGCAAGGGTTAGTCTTTCTGTCTGCACGTTTTAAAATGTTTAAACAGTTTGCCAAACATTTGCACGTGTTAAAAAGCTGCGGCTTCTGCAGCGTGTTGGTTCAGTAACCGCTGACTCTAGATTTCTGACTGTCCTCGGATATCCTCGTGTAAACAATCTCTGCTCTAAGTCCTGATATTGAAACATTGAAACAAAAACTGATTTCAGGTGAAAATATAATAACTATTACGACCAAAATTTAGACAACCATAGTGACAGTCTAGTTTGCCAGCAATGAGTGCAACTCATTCCCAGTCAGCACTGGCTTGTTGTCAATTGGAGGCAGACAGTCAAGTCATCTTGCTTTGTGGAGAGTGGAGATAAGCTGATGTTGCACCACTGTGAGGAGCCTTGGTGCTATTTTTGACCAGGGTATCAACAAGCTGTTTACCTCATGCACAAATTTGATTTCCACAGGGACCTGTGCTGGGATCGATATGTTATACGTCATAAGTCATTTATTTATTTATTTATTTTTATCCATGAAGCCAAATTATATAAATCAACTACTCAGGCATTTATGTCTTTAAGACATAAAAACCTGGTTGACCTGTAATTATGGTCAAACTCAAATAATGTAATTGGACATTAAAAACTTTAGAAACAGCTGATTGTTGGGGGTTCTTCATATAATTACTCTGGATGACATCATCGTGGCCTCCAGTGAGAAATCTTGGAGTAATTTTTGACCAGGATATGTCCTTCAATGTGTATTAAACAAATATGTAGGACTGCTTTTTCCATTTGTGCAATATTTCTAAAATTAGAAACATTTTGTCTCAGAGTGACTGAACGGATCACAATAGTTACTTTCCAACTCTCTTACTCCATGTTAAATGAGGATATTGGTGAATGATGCAGCAGTGCTGTACTGATGGCAATGAAGGTGGTGCAGCGTCTTCGCCCTCGGCCATAACTTCTATTTCTACTCATGACATAACTTAACCCTTTGTTTAAATGAGGAACATAGTTATGGGGTATTACAGAAATACCTATATACTGCAAAATCTCGCAATGTAGTGGAAACTCCGTGAAACAGAAATAGTAATATTTTTTTTAAAATCTGTGATACAGTGAGCAGTGGATATTTTGGTCATTAAGTAATGGAGGAACGTACCTTTAGAAGATTAGGTCAAACTACAAATTGAAACATTTTTATACAACACAAAGATGTTTCTCATCCATTCATATTCAGAATGGAAAGAAAGATAATCTTTCACAGTCAAAATAAAGAAACCTTCAGTTTTACCTCTGTAGGTGTTATTTTTCTCCTGCTTTCAGGCACCCAGGTCACTCCACACTCTTTACTATGTGATAAAAAGTAATTCTCAGGAAAGAGAGAGACTATGTGAGAGGGAAATGTCAAATATTCTGGATATGGGAGGAATAACTGAGACGGAGGAGTCTATTTCTGACCTCAGCGGAGATGGGAGATGAACGTTGCTGCCGAACCTTCAGTGTCATGACCCATAATCGTCCAATCTGCTGAGCGCCGGGCAGAGCGAGCACTGAGCACTGAGCTGTTTGTTGTTGTTCTGGGTTGGAGGTCGAATGTGTGAATAATCCGGCGCTGCACCAAGAGCCGGCCTGATGGCTGATATCCAGGAGCTTCCAGCTTGTCTTTCAAACACACAGAAAAAAAGTTTTTCCATTTATAAATATGTAGACAGTTTGCAGGATGAAAAATAAAACACAAACCCAAAGCACAAAAATAGGATCCTAAAAATGGTTGGAACCAGTTTGCAATGCATGATGTTTTCAGATTATATTCATTTAACTACATTTAACAAAAGTATACTGAAACACTGCATTGCTCAGAGTAAACCATTTATTCTTTTTCTTCATTTATTCTTGAATTGCAACAGCTATTTTCATTCTGTAAAGGTTAAACGGGGGCAGTCTCAAAGTTGCAGGTCTTCATCTTTACATTCTGCTCTAACTCACTGCACTCGTGGTGTCACAGCTTTGCTAATCTAACGTGAAGATAAATTAGCAATACACACTGAATGTTTAGTATGGCAAAGCACACTTGATTTTTTAACATGTGCTTTTTTATTATAATTTTCCACTTCTAATCACTCCATGTTGATCATTTGCAGGACCTCGTGCTGCAGAAGCTTTGTAGTAGAAATTTAACACGATCCCCGCCAGTGATTAAATTTTCCGGTAATTAGTGTTTTCACATCATGCGATTGTGTTAATAATCTAACTTTCTTCTCCTTCTTTTGATGTACACTATACTGCCAAAAGTATTCGTTGGTCTGCTTTCACACTCATATGAACTTGAGGGGCATCCCGTTCTTAATCCAACCTTTGCAGCTATAACAGCTTCAACACTTCTGGGAAGGCTTTCCACAGGTTTAGGAGTGTTTATGGGGATTTTGACTATTCTTCCAGAAGCACATTTTTGAGGTCAAACACTGATGTTGGACGAGAGGCCAACATCTACATTCAACATCTAATTGAATCCAAAGGTGTTCTGCTGGGCTGAGGTCAGGCTATTTCAGTTCCAGTTCATCCATGTCTTTATGTTCCTTGCTTTGTGCACTGGTCATGT
Organism: Bujurquina vittata; assembly: GCA_015106715.1. NCBI lineage: Eukaryota > Metazoa > Chordata > Actinopteri > Cichliformes > Cichlidae > Bujurquina > Bujurquina vittata. Next base: position 11,599 of record VUQK01039672.1, read on the forward strand.
TGGAACAGGAAGGCGCCATTCCCAAACTGTTCCCACAAAGTTGGGACCATGAAATCGTCCAGAATGTCCTACATGCTGAAGAATTAAGAGTTCCATTCACTGGAACTAAGGGTTTAAAGTCTTGAAAAACACCCCCACACATAATCCGAGGCGGGTTATGTGTGGCAAAGGCTGCAATGATTCCTTGATTAACTTGAATAATTTGATTGTTAGAAAAAGTCTTGACACAAATTTGTTGCTTCAACGCTTTGTGTAACGCTGCAGTTCAGGTGTCTCTGAGTAAGTGGAGCATGTCGTCCACATCAGCAGCATTAAAATTCTCCGTCGCTGTGATGGCATTTGGAAAAATGACCCGACACGTTTGTACACGCCTCCACGGCTCTCCACACACATATGTGTGTTTTGCTGGTGGGGCAGAGAATTTTAGCTGCCATTAACATTAGCAACTGTTTGTTAACGACGGACACCCCCACTTCACCCCGTTTGGTACTGTACCATGCCTGTCAAGTGTTGTATTTAAAAATATAGGAATTGTTCCGCATATGAAGTCGTCACATAATTTGCATAATTGGTCATTTGCAGGTAATTTGCAGGAGAAGATTTTTAGATTTTTTTTTCTTCTGCTCCTCGGCGGAGACGGTCGCACTTTTCTTCTCTCCCTAATCCTTCCTTTTTTACCTGCTTTCTGCTTTAGAGCCTCTCTTCACACAACTTTTGAACTGGAATTTATTATGGATCTGGTCAGCTGGCCTCTGATTGCCTTTTTTTTTTTGATCCAATTTTCACCATGAGGAGATTAGGGAAGGAGAACCCTATTCCCTCTTATCCTATTGACATTCCCAGCTGGCTATGTGATGGATTCCTGTGAGGGTGGAAGATGACGTTCCTGGCTGCATTGTCGATGGAGGACATACAGTATACATTTGGTTTATGGACACCAAGATTTCTCTGAATTGGACCAGGAGATACCTGGCGTGTCGTTACAATTCAGGAAGTCTGGGCAGCTGTTTGGCCTTGGAAGGCTGCTAAGGATGTGAAAGCAGTAGACTCAGTGTATCTGGAGCTGATTTGGAGGGATTAGATCTTGGACCTGTTCCTGCACGGCGAAGGTATA
>VUQK01039673.1:0-17218 GCA_015106715.1 Bujurquina vittata
TGTGTTGTTTCAGAACACAAACTGTAATTTGGATAAAGTATTTTCTATTTACCTATAAACCTTTTACCTATTTAAATCCAAAGGAAAAAAAAGCACAAACTAGTTAAACTTCATGAAAATTCTTTATAATTATTAAAAAGTATTGGTATTGGTACCAGTATCGCACACCAGTATTGTGCTGCACACGGATGCTGCACGAGTTCGTTTGGACCATAAAATGTGTTCACACACAAGAAAGGGGAGCGTGTTCGCCCACGTTTGGGCCCTTTGGGTTCCGTGTCCAGACGAGGACCCGCCCACACTCATACGTAAAGGGTCAGTTCACAAAGTGTGGTGGGAATGCAGGCTCGCTCTCAAGCATCATTGAAACCGACCCCAGCACTGTCAGGAGCACCGGCACCTCGGCAGTGGAAACGTGCTAATGCTTCGTAAGTGTAAGGTATTTCCCCTCAGCAGCCGGTGTCTAAAGAAAAAGCTGCAGAACTACGGCTCAAGACCACTTTAAGAATTACAGGCAAGTCTGGCTCCTTGAAAATGAATGGCAGCTCAAGACTTTTGCACAGTTGTGTTCAGAACTGCAGGCGCATTTTTGCTCCTCCCCTGTCAGTGCAGCAAATACACAACATGAACAAAGTGCAGCGTGAAAGCAGCACTCGACTGTGTGGTTCCTGCGTCTCGGCCATAAAGAGAGGACACGTTCACACTGACGCATTGGAAGCAGAATAGAAACACAAACAGATAAAAAAGAATAATTCAGCAGTGAAATCATGAACATGACGCACAGAAAGCTGCCCGACAACAATCCTCTGCTTGGTAAGAACAGTTATTTAATATTATGTATGCTTTTATTATACGTTCACGGTGACGAACCTGTTCAAACTCTAATGAGTTATCAGCATTCTTTGGCTTCACCGTTTGAGTTGTAAAGACCTGAAAGGAGAGAACGCTCGACTGCTTCCAGGGTCAGAAAAGGTTCAGAATATGAAGTTATTTACCCGCCATGTCTTTGCCGTCAGGCGCAGAGGAGATCAGGATGGTGCTTGTTGGGAAAACTGGAGCTGGGAAGAGTGCTTCAGGAAACACCATCTTAGGGAGAAATGCTTTTAAATCCACATCATCCTCTTCCTCGGTGACATCACAGTGCCTGAAGGAAACGGGAGAGGTTGAGGGTCAAACTCTGGCTGTAGTTGATACTCCAGGTCTGTTTGACACCAAAGTACCTGAAGAGCAGGTGATCAGACAGATCAGCAGATGCATCTCACTGGCTGCTCCTGGTCCCCATGTGTTCCTGGTTGTGATCCAAGGGGGCAGATTCACGGAAGAGCAACAAGAAACCGTGAAAATCATCCAGAAGATGTTTGGAGAAAAGTCAGCAGATTACACCGTGGCCTTGTTCACCTGTGGAGACGACCTGGAGGCTGATGGAGTCACCATAGAAACCATGATCAGTGAAAATCCCGCTCTGCGCAGCTTCATCCGTCAGTGTGAAGGACGATATCATGTCTTCAAGAACAGAGACGAGGACCCCTCTCAGGTCAGAGAGCTGCTGAAGAAGATCAACACCATGGTTGAGATAAATGGAGGAAGCTGCTACACCAGTGAGATGTTCAGAGAGGCCGAGAGAGCCATCAGAGAGGAGATGGAACACCTTCAAAGAGAAAATCCAAAGATGGAGCTCAAAGAAGCAAGAAAGCAGGCAGAGAGGGACAACTCCTTCATTCGAGCTGTGTTAGCTGCTTCAGCTTCTGCTGCTCTGGCTGCTGTTGAAGCTGCCGCTGCAGGACTCAAAGGCCCACTGGCAGCTGCAGTTACTGCTGCCGCTAAAGACCTTCACGATGATGCATGCAAAATGCAGTGAGGAGGAGTTCTCACTTAGACTCATTAAAATCACATTAACGTGCAGATACAGGAACGTATTCACACATAATTATTGTGTTTTTCTTCACTCTTTCTCTCTGACTCAGCTTTAACTGCAGACTATTCATTTGCAAATGAAGAGAATCTTAATTTTACTCACCGTTATTGAGTAATGATGCTCTCGCTCCTGCCCTCCTCATCCTTCCTGCTTGCTCACACTTTGACCAAAACATGAATAAGATTCAAAGCAACATGGATCAGGCCAACTGAACACCATTGATCGCATTTTCTCCTCTATGAGAGCGGGGGAAGGGGAGCCCGCTTGTCCGAGTGGAACTGACCCGGTCGGCTATGTCATCGACTCGTGGGGCTCCTGGAGGCCTGTGCCTCTCAGCACTGTCAGTTGAAGACGTGGAAGACGTTTACGCATTTGGCTTTTTGGTAACAGGATCTCTTCTGTCTGGCTTTGGAGGATACCTGATTTACTGGGAAATCAAGAAAATCTGGACTGCAGCTTTTCATCTGCCGAGACTGCAGAACCAGATGGATGGGCTGTGCAGACCGTTCAGACTCCAAACCTGATGGACCTGAGCCGGAAGCTGGATCCGTAGTCCAGCTGGGAACGTGCTCGCAGGTGAAAAAGGATCAGATCTGGAGATAACGTACGGTTCTGCACAGCGAAGACGGTACCCGTGCAATTTTGGATTATTGTATTACTGAGCGGGTCTGAAAACAAGCAGCCCGTCCCAAAACAATATCTGCATCATCAGGAATTCGGCTTCCTAGCCGGCCTTCTGGGAATCTTGTCTCTCCGGGTCATGCATGTCCATCGGTATCAGCGAACTGTTTCAGCTGGCTCCATAATGCCCTGACTCTCTCGTCTCGCACACCGCCGACCCCTGACCCCACCCACCCACCCACGGCTGTCCCAGCTGAAATGTGCTTTATGCTTTGCTAAGGTGTTTTTTGGACCCTGGTACTGAGCTCACAGCATGAGCTCAGTACGAGCTGAATTTTCTAACCTAACTCTCCTTCTGTTGATTGTTCCGTATGTTGCTTTGCACGTTTTCTTGGATGGATGTTCTCAACGGAATTTCATTGTATGTGTAATGATTAATTTTACTGTACATGTGATGACAGTTCTATTCTATTCTATTCTATTCTATTCTATTCTATTCTATTCTATTCTGTTCTGTGTGCAAAAGACTAAAATCAGAGAAATTAGAAAAACAAAGGAACAAAACCAACAGATGTAACAAGCCAAAGCAAACTTGAAAAGCCCGTAATCGTGAGAACATAGCGCATAGTTACAGCTGGCCCGCGGGACCCAGAACCATCCTTTGGTTCTGCTGCAATAGCTTCAGGCTGAGGGATTACCCACGATGCACTGAGCATGTTTTTGTCTTGTGTCTTTTCATCTCTCTCCCTGCCCCTCCCTCAGCTTGGTTCTGCTGCAGGTTTCTTCCTGTTCAAAGGGAGTTTTTCCTCCCCACTGTCACCAAGTGCTGCTCGTAGACATTAGTCTGATTGCTGAGGTTTTCTCTCCAATAATGTGGGGTCTTTACCTTCCAGTGTATCTTGTTGAATTTGTGTTAAATAAAACTAAATTGAACTGAAAGCAGAAATGTGTGTAATGTTTATTGTGCTGTTGTGCCTTTAATGCTAAGAATTCTTTTAGTCTGTAACTGTGCGCTGATCACAGAGAATAAATGTTTAAGTCCTGCAGTGAAACCGCTGTTGCCAGCTCCTCAGTAAGGAAAGTAGCTATTGGCTGTCCTAAAAGTCACCAGAAGTCGCCATATGACATCATCATCTAATTTGCATAGTTGGTTATTTGCATATAGTTGCAATCAAGGTTGAAGGAGAGGCAAAAAGTGAAGAAAAACTACCCTAAATAGGTTTTGAAGTACTCGGGCTGGGAAATATAGACCAAAATAATATCTCAATATCTTTACCTGAATGGCGATATAAGTAAATAATATAATAGTATAAGCAAAAAGGCACCTCTGAGTCAAAGCTACATGTCCCAAATGTCACACAGACACTTTTATTAACCTTCAGACATACATGAGAAATTGCTCAAAAATAAATATTTAAATAATCCTCAAATAAATGAAAGCTGTTTTCCTCCATAACAAAAGACTCACAGTCATGCTATAAGATTAGATTAAACTTTATTGATCCCTTTGGGAGGGATTATTAATATTATTACTGTTATTATTTAAATGTAAACATTAAAGATCCTGAGCAGAAACAGCAAAAGGCTGACTCGTTCTTCACAAAGCCGGTCTGCAGTGTTTCCTCTAGCAGGATTTCAGCCAGCTCAATAGATCCACAGATATCTGCGCTGATGTATCACAGCAACGGGCTCATCCGCTCAATGTGGCGTCGGCTGCATCACGAAGACACAGACAGACCCACTGCCACTGTTATGGTCACGTGACTGACGGTACATACCAACAGCCAGGTACTTTTGGGGGTCCGGGCGATGCCAAAGCGTCTGAACAGATGCAGCACGAAGGCTGAATGTTAGCGGAGGATTTCAGGTTAACAAAGAACTCTCCAAAACTCGCCGACCTCACCGGGAACATTCATTAGATTTGTTGACAGTTGCTTTTTGGAAAGGGGGGGGGGGTCTGAAAAGCCGCTAATTCTAGCGACAAAGTAGCCGTACGCAGTTCTGCTGTATGTGGACTGGAACAAATTATGGATCCAATATCAGTTCAAATCTGCTTTTTTGTTACAGTGAGAGGAGCACGGGAGAGTTTCCAGCTCGCTCTGATCAGAACTTTATCACAATAAGCTTGTTCATCAAGCTGTCCAATAAAAAGAGTCTGCTGAGCTGTCTGGAGGCTCCGTGTGCATCAGTAAGAAACCAAACCTGCCAACTCTGCAGACTGAAAACACATTTTATGTTGTTGATACCAGGAGCAGTGACGTCCCATTGATTAAGAAATAAGACTCTAAAATGATGGAGCAGCTTGTTATTGAGGATCATTGATTAAGGAAAAACGTCTATACGATCAAAGAGAAACTAGTGAAGTGATTTTCCTGAATCTTCATATTAATGTGACTTTCCTCTAATTCAGCTGCAGTTCTGTGAACACTCTTACTGTATAACACAGGCCTTCTTTGCCACTGCTACAGTTCCTGCTGTGAGGCCCACTACACCCCCCACTACAGCTCCCACTGGACCTGCCGCAGCCCCACCGGCAGCTCCACCAGCAGTAGTCAGAGTGATTATGACTGCACTTCGGATAAATGAATTATCTTCCTCTGCCTGCTTTCTTGCTTCTTCAGGCTTCATCGTTGGATTTCCCGCCAGAAGTTTTTCTGTCTCCTCTCTGATGGCTCTCTCAGCCTTCTGGAACATCTCGTTGGTGTAGCAGCTTCCTCCATTGCTCTGAACCATGGTGTTGATCTTCTCCAGCAGCTCTCGGACCTGAGAGGGGTCTTTCTTTCTGTTGTTAAAAACATGATATCTCTGACCACACTGACTGATGAAGCCACTGAGATCTTGATTTCCTTGGATCATTTCTTCCACAGTGACTCCATCAGCTTCCAGGTCGTCTCCACGGGTGAACAGGGCCACAGTGTATCCTGATGCTGCTTCTCCAAACATCTTCTGAAGGATTTTCACAGTTTCTTGTTCTTCTTCTGTGAATCTGCCGGCATGGATCACAATCAGGAACACATGAGGACCAGGAGCAGCGAAGGAGATGCACTTGGCGATCTCTTTCTTTATCTCTAGCTGATCCTTTTTGGTGTCAAACAGACCTGGAGTATCAACTACAGCCAGGGTTTGACCTTCAAACTCATTCTTCTCCTTCTGACACTTGGATGTCACTGACTTGGCCGATGACGTGGACATAAAAACTTTCTCATCTTTTCCTAAGATGGTGTTCCCCACTGCACTCTTCCCAACTCCAGTTTTCCCAACAAGTGCGATCCTGAGCTCTGCATCTGCTGGACAAACACATCATCACACTGAGTGTAGACATCTCGCTGACTTTCTGCAGGTTTCTTCTGAATTTTATGTGAAAAGACTCCCTAACAGTGCGTGCACTGACAGATTAGACTAAACTGTGTTTTCCTGATAAATGTGGTGGTTAAAGCTTTCATTTTCTACCTTCTAAACAAAGGTTCATGTTCTGCCACGTTCTCAGGAAGCAAAGTCTGAATGAAACATTTGAAGATTGTGAATAAACTCACCTGCACGTATTCTCTGCATCATTTTGGTGTGTGAAGCGTCTCTGCTGATGTTCTGCTGCTGAATGCTTTCATTTCCACCTCAGCTCTGAGTCATTAACTGCTCTGTCTCCTCCCTTTGAACATGTCACGTCCTCATTCAGGTGAGTCTGTCTCAGGTGTCATCACAGGCTCCTCCCCCTGGATCAGGAGCATGTAGATACTTTCTGCTTTGATAATGTGTAAGAAACCTGGAAACACAGAGGCAGCTTTACCAGCTCCATGAATCATTTCTGAGCTTTTATGAAAGCTTTATTGAATGATAACACGAGAGGAGCCTCCATCAGCCTTTTACCGTCCTAACATCAGTAACTGCACGGTATCGCAGCCTGAGAGGCCGATGGCAGAACCTTCGGGTCCGGGTGTAAATCTTCCATCTAACTGAGAGTTCGATGATGGAACCAAAGTTTTGGCTTGTACGGTTGTGATAAATCTTACAGACAGTTCAAAATAACCCCTGAAATAAAGTTCAGTTTCGGAGGTATGGATGGTTTTCTTCCAGGATCTTCATATCTTTGCTGCAGGCTCATAATAATGCGTAAAACTGGTAACTAGTGCAGATTTCTAGCTAAAAAGTTAATGAACTCGAGGAAATGTATTATTGGCTTATTATTTATTTCTCAACCATATGAGCTTAACTGGTTTATCATTAGATCACAATCACTGGCATCATCTGTGAGGTCCATGAAGAAGAAATCCCCGTTCAGCACTTCCTGCATGTCCACCAGCAAATCCATCTACTAGCTGAAGGTTCAGTGGATGGATGGCGATAAGAGCAAAACACACACACAGACTTTTATTATTAACATTTCAAGTCCTGAGGAAATATTAAACTGATCTTTCTGCTCTTCTTTAATGTCTCGCTTTGATCAAACATCTCACTGGACCTGCAGATCAGTTCATTCCAGTTTTTCCTTCCTCCTCTGACAGCCTTCATCAATCATTTCATCTGTGTGATGACGCATCATTAAAGAAGGCTTCAAAACATATTTCACATAATAGTTTCAGATTAATCATCAACAAGAGGCTCTGTGTAATCAATAACAACTTTAAAACTGAACATCTCTGATTCATTCTGTGAAAAAAGCAAGAAAACAAAATATAAAGAAACAAAATAAACTGTTATTGTGATTATTTCATATCTCTGTATAAAACACCGATTTGCTCGTACTGTACACAGCTCCCATTTTAAGACCCATTGCAGCTCCTGCTGCTACACCCACTGCAGCGCCCACTGGAATTCCCACTACACCCACTGCAGCTCCAACACCAGCTCCAATACCACCACCAACAGCAGCTCCAACAGCAGCTGACAGGACCTGAAATTGGGCTCTCTCGGCTTCTTTCAGCATCTCATTGGTGTAGCATCTTCCTCCATTATTCATGACCATGTGGCTGATCTTCTCCAGCAGCTCCCTGACCTGAGAGGAATCACTGTCTCTGTTATTAAAAACATGATATCGCCCACCACACTGATTGATGAAGCTGCAGAGAGCTGGATTTTCTGTGATGATGTTCCCTATGGCGTCTCCGTCTGCCTCCACATCATCTCCATGAGTGAACAGGACCAGAGTGTGACTTGTGGACTTTGGTCCAAACACCTTCTGAATGACCTTCACAGCTTCCTGTTCTTCTGCAGTGAATCTGCCGGCACGGATCACGAACAGGAACACGTGAGGACCAGGAGGAGCTAATGAGAAGCACTTAAGGATCTCCTTCTTCACCTCCTCTTCAGTGAGTCTGATATTTAACAGACCTGGAGTATCAACTACAGTCAGCCTCTGATGCTCCAACCGACCTGTCTGAGCCTCTGAGGATGTAGACAGAGTAGGCTGGAAGGCTTTTCTTCTTAAGATGGTGTTTCCTGCTGAACTCTTCCCAGCTCCAGTTTTCCCAAGAAGAACAATCCGGAGGTCTGCTTCCTCTGCTTCCTCTGCATCTGTTAGAGAATAATTGCAGCAAAGAACATTCAACACAAACGATTATGGACATGCAGCTTCATCTTAAACATGAAGGGTTGTCTGAGGAGTCCTCATTGTTGTTTCTGCCCATATTAAGAATTCCTGAAGTCACAAAACTTTGATCATTTTTAATAGTCTTTAACCTGTCAACTAGCAGGGGCCGGCCGGCGGGACGTTTGCAGTGTTTGCAGTCCGGCCTTTCGATGCTTTTATATGACAGAGTAGACCCTCGAATTGGGTTTGGCCAATCATGTTATCAAATGGATTTCCCAGAGCCAATAATAACCAGACAGAGTCATGTGACTTCTCTGGACATGCCCCAAAGGCTCTCCAATCGTTCTGACCCAAACTCTAAAACCACAGATGTATAGCCAATAAAATTCCTCACACCGGGGTATACGGCACCTTGGGGGGTGTTTTCACATGAATCCACCGAGTTGATGTTCAATGAGTGTGGATTACGTGCACAAAGCCGAGCCGGAAGTCAGACCGTGCGCTGTCGTGACTCGACGATGTTTTCAGTACTTTTTCTGTATAAATATCTCAAAACAAGCTACATTTCATCAAAGAAGTGACAAAATGACTCACGAGAGTGGATTATTAGTTATTAGAGGATTCTGTCACAGATTCCACCAGTGTTTTCGCTGCAGAATAAACAGCTGTTACTCAGAAGGCGATTCATGGTAAGTGTACCGTTTTAGTGGGAGCACAGCTTCTAATGGCTGCTGCATATAGTGCACTTCTTTACTGCTGATATGCTTCACACACTGTTGGCTAACATCAATGAGCATGGGCGAGCACACTGCTCAACACCATCCGGGCCTTGGACACACATGTTTGGCTTTCTGTTGTCATTTACATGGTTTTGTCAAATCTCTAACGGACTACTGGCGAGGAAGCTGTATAATCTGTTGTTTCCAAAGTCGGTCATGTCAGGGAGAAAGTGGCTCAGGATCCTCAGTGCTCTCCTGAGCAGTGCAGCAGAGGATTCTGAACATGAAGTAAAAAGAATTTAACCGACTTGGAAAAATAAAACCTCTTTACATGGAGATGACGTTTGCCGCCAAAACTACCATCCTCACCAGCACACAGCATTTGATGAGCGCATGGGTGCATCAAAAGCAAGGGTCGTGTTCAAACAATATATGAAGGGCAAGCCTGTTCACTTCAAACTGTTTGTCCTTGCAGACGCCAGCAACAGCTACACCTGGGGCTTCTTTGTTTATGAGGGCAAAACAGAGACCACCAGTGGAAAGGGTCCCAGATTTGATGCAGCAACATCACATTAGGGCCTTGCTCAGGGACCCGCCCGGGGATTCAAACCAGGATCCTCTCAGTGATGAACCCGCTTCTTCTCCTCTAGGACACCACTCCCCTGGTGTGGTGTTTTGTTTTTACAATGCAAAATAGTGTCATTTATATTTTATTGGGTTTATACGTCTATACTTTTAATTAAGTCACACTATCAGTAAATTTGTGTATAGCAGAGCCTTCCTTGGGGTACTAGCTTTCATTAGAGCCCCATTGATGACTGTATGTTGAAGCATTGGGGAGTTCCAGCCATTTGAAGTTTGGATATCAAAGGCTGTTCGACTGGTGCCGTTTGGTGTCCAATGGTACATTTCGACGGGGACGGTCTCATCTATCTCTACTCCTGCCCATTTTTCCCTGCTTGCTGCTGCTGAAGAGCCTCACTTACACACTGACGAAAACAAGAATAGAATCAAGCTCTTGCGAGCTGGGCCCTCAACACCACTGATCGCATTTTCTCCACTACAAGAGCGGGGAAAGGGGAGCCCGCTTGCCCTCGTGGAACTGACCCGGTTGGCTAGGTCATCGACTCATGGAGCTCCTGGAGGCCTGTGTGTCTCGCTGCGCTGTCAGTCAAGGACGTCTACATATTTGGATTTTTGGTAACAGGTGCTCTCCTGACGGGCATTGGAGGATACCCGCTTTACCGGGAAATCAAGGAAATCTGGACCGCAGCGCGTTGCTGACAACGCAGATCCAATTGGAGGGGCTTTGTAGAGCGGTACAGACTCTGACTCAAAACCTGGAGCTGCAGGCTGGACACAGAGTCTAGCTGAGTAGGTCTCCAGGTGTGACAAGGATTACACCTGGAGATAACGTATGGCTCTGCATAGCAAAGGTATGGCAACTATAATTTGGACAATTGGATTTTGAATGGGCCACAGTGGACTGGAAAAAAACAACATATCTGAGGCAATCTTCATCTCTCGGGTCAGCGTTGCTGGACTGCACGAGATTGCTGACGCACATACATCACAATCAGCGAACTATTTTGGCTGGCAGCTGGCTCCATACATGCTCTGGCCCTATCGTCTCCATTGACTCCCCCCCCACCTACCCCACCTAAGCTGTCCCAGCTAAATGTGCTTTATGCTTCTGCTGAGGTGGATTTTTTGGACCCTGGTACTGTGCTACTGAGTCAGAACGCAGTACGAGGAGAATTTTCTTTAACCTAACGTTCCTTTTGTTTGATTGCTTCCTTTTCCTTGGGATTGTTTGGTGGTGGTGCCTCACGGCTGCGGCTGCAGGATATACCCCCCCCGTTTGTTGCTTGTGCGTTTTCTTCGTTGGCTGTTCTGAACAGAATTTTTTGGTATGTACAATGATTAATTTCACGGCACGTATGATGTCAATAAAGTTCTGGCCAGAGAGTGTCGTTACTAGCGCAGTCACGTGAGCGACACCAGAATCAATGTGACATTTTATAAACCTGACAGCACAAAACTGGATTCAGGCAAAGCGCGGGTTGAATGCCCAGATCGACAGTTTGCAGCGGTAGTTTTGCAACAACAGAGCCATCTGAAACGCACACACAGCATACATATTATAACCCCATACATTGGCACTGGGATTTCTCCAAATTGGATCTGAAGATACCTGGCTAGTCGTTACAGTTCGGGAAGTCTGGGCAGCTGTTGGGCTGCTTATGACAGGAATGCAGGGAGGTACAGACTCAAACTCAGACTCAGTGTGTCTGGAGCTGATTCGGAGGGATTCGATCTTGGAGATGTATATGTATCTGTGTCTGCACAGTGAAGGAACAAAGATGGGAACGACTGGATTTTTCACCACTGAGAGGTCCCAGACAGACTAAAGGCTGTCATCAAATGAATCAGTACAGCCTGGACCAAAACAGGTTGTAGCATCAGAACTTTGGCTCCCTGACGGCCTTGGACTGACGCTTATTTCATTCTCCTGGATGTTTTTGCGAACAGATGCTCTCCGGCCTGCTGTCCTGTCTTCTTCTGATCTGGGTTGAACTGATCCCTGACCTAGCTGCTGATGAACATTCCACCTCTTATCAGAACAGTTAGCCGAGGGGGGAGTTTGAGTCAGCCTCACAGTAGCCCGACCCCGACCTCCGCTGGCTTCCTTCCATTCCTGCCCCTCCCCACCCTAGCGATCCCATGCTTTGCTATATGTTCTTACTACAGGGGTTTTTCAACCTCATACAGTGCCCCCTACTGGGCAAAATATGTGCTGATTTTTTCCCCTCACCTGTCCTATTATATTTTCGGTATTGTTTCTGTCTTTTTCTGCTGAAGGTAGCATCTGTACAACGGGCTGCATGACCTCACACAGCTGTGCCCCCTGTTTGTTCTGCTGTTTGTCTAATTTTGCATGGGCAATTTCATCATATGTCTGATATATGATAACAAATAAAGCATTCTGACTCTGAGATTTCAAAGATTTCCTGTATTTTCAGCACAAAGTGCTTCACAAGAGTGAAATATAATGATATTTAAACAGGTGCTGATCTTCAGTTTTATCCAAAGACGTTGAACTTTATGAAAGCAAAATGTATTTAAAGCCTAAATAAGCATGAAAATTGTAAAAGGACTCACTGAGTACAGTATAATCACTGTCCATGTTTGTCTTGTTCAGGCAGTCGTCTGTGCTGCGTCTCCTCTGGTGTTCTGCCCTGAATGCTTTCATTGGACTCAGCTCTGCATTAGAACCTGCTTCTAGTCTCCTCCTTTGAAACACGTCATGTTTGATTTGTTCATGTCAAACTGGGCAGTCTCTGTGGACCATAAATGTGCAATCCACTGAAGGGGAAACAGCACCATCTGCTGTTCACAGGCTGCGCCTGCAGTGCGTGATGAAGCACTGAATATTCAAAGAAACTGTGTGCTGTTAAAGTACTACAGTAATAGTAAAAATACTGGATTAAGGGCAGCATGAACAGTAAATGCACTACACTGAAAGCAACAAAGTACTGTGTTAAGTCCTGTTCTCAGTGCGCTCATAAGATTGGAACCTGCAGTTTTATTTTGGTGAGCACTTTTATTTTTGACATGTCCTGTATGGAAAATAGAACTTCCTGTGAAGCTGTAATGTTTTTACTGTTTTACAGGCTCTCTGTTCTAATGCACTTCACGGCAGTGATGAAAAACATACGTGGGAACGTTTACAGCTGCTAACGTCTGTTTCCAGAGCTTTGATGAAGTATTTACTGAGCTATGATGAAGTATTTCCAGAGCTATGATGAAGTATTTCCAGAGCTATGATGAAGTATTTACTGAGCTTTGATGAAGTATTTCCAGAGCTTTGATGAAGTATTTCCAGAGCTATGATGAAGTATTTCCAGAGCTTTGATGAAGTATTTCCAGAGCTATGATGAAGTATTTCCAGAGCTTTGATGAAGTATTTCCAGAGCTATGATGAAGTTAAAATAAAGGAGCCAAACGACTAAACTGTGGGATCATTTACAACATGGATGAAGCTGCAGAGAAGCCAAGACTGCTGCATTAATAAAAACTCTCAAAGAAATCCAGTTTACTGTCCTCAAAGTGAGCAGTCCTTTAAAACTGAGAGAAACCATCTCGTCACAATAAGAACTGATCCTAAAACAGCTTAATTATGAAAACATATTTTCAATTCCAATGACTGCAGAAAACAAGGACAACCTAACCTCCGTGTTACTGCACGGGACACATTATTCCCAAAGGTTCGGTCTGCCATTAATAGTCGTTCTGATCCCACTGATTTGGCTGCCCGGGGTCTCCTCTCTAATCGGTGGATGTGGTAGAGGTCTGAAGAAGATTTCCCTCTGAGGGAGCTGCTGGCTGAGATTAGGAGTCCTGCTCGATCCCGGAGATGAGCTTTAGTGTTCTGGATGTTTCTGACGTGATGTCTGCCTCACTGGGTCAACAGAACATCTGGCACAGGACAGCTGTGACAGAAGAAGAGGAGGAAGTTTCTCCAAACCACTGGCCCCAGAAATCCAGGCCCAGCATCGTCTCGAAGGTCAGTTTCCCCTGGGGCGAACTCTTGATAATTAGGTGGAAACGTTTGGTGACAACTGCAGAGTGGGAATAACGGGCTTCACGTTGTTTGGAAACGAACTTTTGACCCTTCCCAAACTGATGGCCCGCCTTCATACATACTTGATCTTTGACCGCAAACATGCAAACTGCCAAAATTGAGTGGATTTGATTATCAGCGCCTGGCTGCACTTTCCCTATTAATTACCATGAAAACAATAAGGATGTATTTAGTTTCTCAATCTGTATTTTAGCTCAGATTTCTTCGTGCAGCCTCCAGCGTGGTCCATCAGTGACTAAAGCAGACTCAAGGCCCGCGGGCCTCATCCATCATATAATTTTATACGGCTTTATATGATTTCATATAGTTATTATTAATGGGCAGAGGGTAAATAGCGCTCCCACCACTTATACTACAAATCCCACAATGCACTGCAACAGCTGCAACGAAGGCCTGGACCTGTGTACTGTTGCCGATTGATCAGTGATCAGTGGATAAAAACAGTGGTCAGCAGATTTTACAGTCACATTTAAGCTGTCGGACCCCCAAAATGACCAACTGAAAAGTGGGAAACAGGGATTTTCCAAACAGGAGGGAGGCGGAGGACCTGATCGCTGACTGCGGAGGGAATCGTGCGTCTCTTTTCCCGCCTGCGATGTGTGCGCAAAAGAGCGGGTTGGTGGGAAAAGATGCAGATGGAGACCTGCACAGGTGACCTGCACAGGTGAGCCGCATCACTGCGTCACACAGCAGCAGCAAAGTCCTGAAGACCGAACACACGAGCACCGTGACGTGCCTCATACAGGTGCGATGAGCTACCTGAGGGAAAAAGTGAAGTCTCAGCGGGGCTCCGGGATGAAAGGTGGCCGTGTGAGGATCGTCCATCCATCCGTGAAGCTGCAGGATCACGTGATTACGCGTGATTGCAAATAAATCAATAAATCAGAGCTCGCCGCTGTTTGCAGCTGTTTGCGGACAAACTGGACACACTGCGCAGTTTATGCTGACTGTGAAGCACAAATTCAGTTTGTATCTGAGAACTTTGAAAATTTTCATCGGCTTACATTAATTTTTCCTGATGTGATCTTTGTAGAAACATAATTTTATATTTCATTTAATGTGTTGAGGGAAACATTTAAATTCATATTGCTGATTAAAATTATTATTTTTAATCCTGCTCGCCCCGCGACTCAGACTGTCTTCAGTTTTGTCCCGTTCTGGGACTGAGTTTAATACCCCCCGCCCAATTAAAGTAATGGAGGAGGTGGGCGTGGCCAAATATATATAGACAGGCTACAGCAGCGTTACTGATTGGTTTGAGCGTCTGACTGAGATTATAAACTCAATAGCAGACATGTCGTGATTTCTGATGTCTGAAGAAACATCGTTAACCTTCTCGTCTGGTTTCGTCATCATCGTTCCCGAAAACACTGCTGCCAATGTTTTACTGTAAATTCAACATTATTTGCAGTAAATACATTTACAGTGGGAAGTTTTGCTGGTTTATCAAACATCCTGACACACTGAAGATTTCCTGCTCAGCAAAGAAACAAGTGAATGTTCACGTCTGGATGAACTTTCAGTGATCAGAGTCTGAATGGGAGTGAAGTGCTGCTGTTCCAGCAGGAGAACCAGCACTGATGGATCCAGCTGTGAAACCAATAAAACAGCTGTTTGCAGAAAGGCCTGCGTGTTCCAGTCAAACTGCAGCTGAATGCAACAACCTGCTGCTGAGCAAAGCATCCAAAGCAGGCTTTCAGTGCACACGGACACACACACGGACACACACACACTCACTCACGTGGCTGTAAAACCTCAACACATCCACAGCTGTGCTACCAGCTGTCACAGGGTGAGAGGCAGGTACACCTGTACAGGTAACCAGCCTGTCACAGCGCCAACACCGAGAGGCACACACAACCATTCACACCTAAGCCCACAACACTAACATGACGACACAAAATTTAGCCCAGCAAGTGGCCTCTAATTATAATTCTGCTCACAAAGAAAC
The DNA here is from genome assembly GCA_015106715.1 of Bujurquina vittata. Taxonomy (NCBI): domain Eukaryota; kingdom Metazoa; phylum Chordata; class Actinopteri; order Cichliformes; family Cichlidae; genus Bujurquina; species Bujurquina vittata. The sequence continues at coordinate 15,376 of VUQK01039673.1, forward strand.
TGCAGTGACAGAAACACAAATAACGTGAATATTAAAAGATGTTTAAAGAAGAGCTTTGCAGAAAAGGCAGCTTCTTATTTTATAGCGAGAAAATCTCTAGTTTGCCAGGATCAGAAATAAGAAAATGAGTAAACAACAAAAAATGTAACTCATTGTTTTAATGGAAAATGTGATATCAGAGAGAGAAGAGCCTCAAAATGAGGGATGTGGAGGATGAATCTCAGTAAAAAAGATTGGAAACTGGATTATCTCCTAAATTTACTGAATGTAGATGACCTAAAACTTTAATATTTATCTTATTTCCATGAATTGTAAAACTGAGACAGTTAAACTGTTTATTGGAAAGAAGAGATGAGCAGCTTGGTTCTCTGCGTGGATCGGTTCTCTGCGTGGATCGGTTCTCTGCGTGGATCTCTGTGTTATCACTCGGGGATCCTGAGTGAACAATAAGCTGGTGCTGAAATGAGGATGACGGTGTTAAAGCTTCAGCTGGAGGCTGTGAGCGAACTTGTAGCTGCTGCAGGTGATCAGAACCGGTTTATTGTGCTAACCATTCAACACTCTAATAATTAGATTAATTATACAGTTATTAATAGAGTAAAGCAGAGTAAAGCAGTGCGTGTACAGTCGGAGTGGAGGAAGGGAAGTCGCTCCCAGCGGATCATCTGTGACTGAATATCCGCCCGATCGCCGGCAGCCTCCGTGTGTTTACCTCCACCGAAAACTGCCCCGCTAAAACCCAACCATCCCCAGCACCGCCGCTGTTTCGCCGGGACTCTGTCCCCACGGGTCTCCGCTAACCGGAGCACCGATCTTACAGTTCATACAAACCGCTTTGGGACACTTTAGTAGCGGAAATGTGAAGAAAGTTCGCTGCGAGCTGCGCCGAGTGACGGTGTGTCAGGGCGGTTTGAACCCTCCTGAAATGAACTGAAGACGTCCCGAGAGAGAAAGACCGGATCAGGCCGGAGACAGGGGTGCTTTCTCCCCGCTGCCGGGACACGATGGTTCAAAACGTTTATTTGGAGCCGCTTTGAGGTCCCAAACGCGGCGGAGAAAACACAAGCGGAGCCGCGTTTGAGGCGGCGGCAGCGCGGCGGGCTGGCTTCACTCTCCACGGTTCTCATGTGCTTCATAAGTCCCGCCTCCCGCACGAGCCGGCCACACGCTCAGAGAAGCACGCGCAGACATGGCAGAAGAAGCTCCAGCAGCAGCACCCGCGAAAGCCCCGGCCAAGGCTCCGAAGAAGAAGGCCGCCCCCCGGGCCAAGAAAGACGGACCCAGCCTCCCCAAGCTCATCGTCGCCTCCGTGGCCGAGTCCAAGGAGCGCAAAGGGACGTCGCTGGCCGCCATCAAGAAATACCTGGCCGCCAAAAGTGTCGATGTGCCCAAGGCCAACAAACGGATCAACACCGCCGTCGCCAAGCTTGTGGAGAAAGGGGTCCTGAGTCAGGTTAAGGGGACCGGGGCTTCAGGCTCCTTCAAGCTCGCAAAGAAAGAGCCCAAAGCGGCCAAGCCCGCTAAGAAGGCGGCCGCTAAGCCCGCCAAGAAGGCCCCCGCCAAAGCCAAGAAGCCCGCGGTGAAGAAGGCAGCGACCCCCAAGAAGTCACCGGCCAAGAAAGCGGTGAAAAAAGCCGCGAAGAAGACCCCGAAAAAGGCCACCCCCAAGAAGCCCAAGGCCGCCGCAAAGAAGCCCAAGGTCGCCGCTAAGAAAGCCGCTCCTAAAAAGCCCAAAGCGGCAAAGAAGCCGGCAAAGAAGGCTGCGCCAAAGAAAGCGAAGAAATAAAAGCTCCCCTTCAGCACTTCGTGCAACAAAGGGGAGCTTTAATTTCTTCGCTTTCTT
>VUQK01039679.1:4607-16136 GCA_015106715.1 Bujurquina vittata
GAACAGTTTGATTTAATAAGTGTTCAGGGAACCTGAGACTGAGGTTGGAGTTGATGCTTTTGTGTCCGAATGAGCTTCAAGCTGAAACAACACCAGCGTTTTTATTGTTTCCACCCCCGGCATAAACAGCACGCTGATGTGAAACATTTTCATCCTCTTTTCATGTTTTATTGTTTTACAACATTTGGGGTGGATATACAATTAGATTTATGGCACTTTCAAATAAAAAATAAGGAAACAGATATAAAATCAAAAAGTAGAAACATTAAAGCACAAAGATGAGATCACTTTTTTCTCATTTCTCTGCCTCGTGTGGTGTTACCGCCCATCTCAGTCAGCTGTAGTCATACAGCTGTGCAGTCATTGACCTTTCTGCACGCCAAAGCACATCTAGAATTGATGTGCTTACGTACTCCAATCGGTATATTGAATGCATTCTATTGTATTTTCTGTCTGCAGGAGCACTTTGAACCCATTCTTACTGTGTTACTTCTGTTTAATAGAATGATAGGCGATCAGTCGGGTCATTATTGTGAGAACTGTGCATACAACACGTACACTGCGGCCTGTTTTCTCTCTTGGAAATGTAGCTTTTCGTCCGTGATGATGCACGATGTGCTTGAGAGTCCAATAAAGTTTTAAAACCCCCGTGGCTATAAAAGCTGGAGTCAAGGTGCAATCCCATTTCACATTTCATTGTGATTTTCTTTTTTATATGCATGCGCTTTTGAACGCTGACCCCATAAAACATAAAGTATTGGTTAATTTTTGATCTTTGCACCCAATTTTATTTGGCTTTAGAAACGTGGGCATAAAAAGTGGTGATCCGAGCTTACTCCTTCTCTTTGTCACGTCCATCTTCCTGGATAGAGGGACAAACTGCTCCAGTGTCATCGAGAAGCTCCAAAGTGCCCGTGAGTTAGAGGATCTGCTGAGCGTCTTCTTCTGGAACAACCATGTCCATGCTGAAGACGGTCACCGCTGCCTGTGATGCTCCTACCACAGTCTGCTCGGGCACAGACTGCCTCGTTCCTCCCAGCAACTTCAACGACATCTTGGGCGTGGTGCTGAGCACGGTGCTCACAGTCATGCTCGCCATGGTCATGTTCTCCATGGGCTGCACAGTGGAGGTCTCAAAGCTGTGGGGCCACATCAAGAGGCCGTGGGGCATCATGATCGGCTTCCTCTGCCAGTTCGGAATCATGCCCTTCACGGCTTTCGCCCTGTCGCTGGCCTTTGGGGTGCTGCCCGTGCAGGCGGTGGTCATCATCATCATGGGCTGCTGCCCGGGTGGCTCGAGCTCCAACATCATCTGCTACTGGCTGGATGGAGACATGGACCTCAGGTGAGACAGTCGGCAGGTTCATTGCTGCACTCTTTTTTTTTCCTCTCTCACCCTAGCAAGATGCCTTCCTGAGCCTGGTTCAGCCGGAGGCTTCTGTTTAAAAGGGAACTTTCTTTCTCCCCACCTTCACCAACTGTTACTCTAAGACTATATTTAAATATAAGTACAATAAAGTTAAATAGATCAATTTCAGTTTTGTTTGGATCCCTGAACGCTCTTAAGCTGTTCTAAGGAAGGTTTTCTTATTGTCGAGTAACCCGTCTGGATGTGTTACAGGTTTTTATTGATCTCAGGTTTCATTTGCGTTTATGTAAAGTTACTGCGCTACAAGCCCAGTTAGAGACAAACTCCTCAGTGTCCCCATCTTTCACTCCTCAGTATCAGTATGACGACCTGCTCCTCGATCCTGGCCTTGGGGATGATGCCGCTGTGTCTTTTAATCTACACCACTGTGTGGACGTCCAGTGACACCATCATGATCCCGTATGACAGCATCGGTAAGGAAAGCTCTCACAAAACCAAAATATCTGTGAGACGTGCAGAGAAGCCAGGTCAGATTAGGATTTTAACCATCTGCTGTGCATCCTCAGGCATCACTCTGGCAGCCCTAATCATCCCGATCATGGTGGGCATGTACGTAAAGCACAGATGGCCCATTGTGGCAAAAAAGATCCTGAAGGTAGGAATGCTGTACGGTTTATTGGCTAGAATGTAACATTTTGTGTCTCTGCAACATGTTTCAGACTAGCATAAAATAAATTTCCAACATTCACATTGGGGGGGTCACCTTGATTGTAGGTGTTTTTTTTGGCCTTTGCGGCTTTATTCAACTGCATGCAGCAGAGAGAGCTGGGCGAACCCGGGCTGGCGCCCTTCGATTGGGTTTTGATGGAGTGTTTGTGTTGTGCACAGGTGGGGTCCTTTGCTGGCATTGCTCTCATTATCATTATAGCTGTGGTTGGAGGAGTCCTCTACCAGTCCTCGTGGATTATCGCTCCCTCCCTGTGGATAATCGGAACCATCTACCCCTTTATTGGATTCGGCCTTGGGTTCCTCCTGGCTCGCTTTGCGGGCCAACCCTGGTACAGGTGAGGTGACACCAGACTAGTTTTGAGACAGCTGTACTGTAGTTTGGTTTACTGACGAGGTTCTTCATTGCTCTTTTGTGTGTTCAGATGTCGAACCATCGCGCTGGAGACAGGTTTCCAGAACTCCCAGTTGTGCAGCACTATCGTCCAGCTGTCCTTTAGCCCAAAGGAACTGGAACTCATGTTTGCCTTCCCCCTCGTCTACAGCATCTTCCAGATCGTGGCAGCGGTCAGCTTTGTGGGATGTAAGGCTTTAATACACACAGTACACGTTTGGGCCATTTCCTCCTACACCACTGAACTTGTGCCAGTTGTCGGTCAGTTTTAAGGAGTATTTGGAGCCTCACAGTTGGGACCACACCATGAAAACGTAGCTCACTTATTTTCCTGTTTTGTCAGGCTTTTCTGCTCTGTTGAGTCAGCAGATTGAGGCCAGTGTTGGGCCATTTAATGAGTAAATGTATCACTCAACTTTAACCAGTAATAGAACTGCAGAATGCTTCAGTTTGGTGGTTTGTCTGCATCAAGGGTCATAACACCGGTTGTAAAATTTGGCAGACTTGATAAACTCCTCAGTCTTAAGTTTGTATTTGATTATAGAACTGTAAAGAAAAATTATATAAGGAGGGATGCTGCTTAGCATTCAAGGACAACGGTCAAGGTTAATGCAAGTATGCAATAAGATGCTGCTGACTTTATAGCAATGTTTCCAAAAAGGTGTGCCTTTAGTGAAAACCAAATGTTCATTTGTAACTGCACAAAAATGGAAACAAGAAAAGAAAATGGAGCATGTTATTGATTAATGCAGAACATGCTCTGATTGGTGGTGATGAAGAAGGTGAAGAGATTATTTTTTTTTGCGTGGAGAAAAACAAAGCAGCCAGAAAAGCTAGCTGTCTGAAGACATGTCCACAAAGGAAGCAACTAACAGCAACTTGGCAACCAGAGACCCTCAGATGGCTTTCAGCAGCCTCAAGCAGTGGGCAAAATAACAGCTTGAGATGATGATAAATACATTACAGGCTCACCTAGGCAACTGACACCTTAAATATCCACTAGCGATCACCCGTCAGCTACAAAGCAACAGACGATATTTAGCTAAAGAGGTGCTTCATCCCTCCTGTAACAGAAGAAGCAGGAACAATGTGCTCGCACCATGAAGGTGGTATAAAGGCAGTTTGTCAGCTCTGCTTCCTGCATTATATGTGCAGTTCTTTAGTGTTGATGTTCTGATGCTCTAACGAATGCTTTTAACAAGTATAAAGTCTCCATGAGCAGTCAGGTCAGCCAGGAGACCCGGTGTACACTCAGGTGTACAAACTGGAAAATACTGGGTTGGTTCCAGGTAACAAAACTTGGTTAGGATTCAGGAGAGATTGTGGTTTGGGTTAAAACAAACCCACTGACAGCAGTACCCCTGCTGGGTTACCAATGATGAGAGTGGCCTACCACACACTGACTAATGCCAGAACCCAGTGCGTCCCCGCAGACATGCCAAAGGTGGAGCAGGTGGTGTCGTTACAGTTCACATCACTGAAGGTGATGCTGGCCATCTTCTGTAGACCTTTGGTGGCCCTTTGGCACCAAACATTTGAGATTCACTGCTTTAGACCCTCCATTGGACCCCTCTCCTCCACTCTTTGCCTCAAACATGTGGTTAAACAGAGCTGGATCACCAACAGAATACACCATTGTTGGTGATGCCTTGCTAAAAGGCACAAATCGCTCATAGAAAAGCTGTTGCCACTGAACTCCTTTTTATTCCAGTGCAACTTTATAAGCTGAATCAGTTCTTTTCCCTTCCAGGTTTCCAGCTATATAAAAAGCGTTGTGGCAGCGGCGGCGGCTCGCCTGACCGTGACGCTCCGTACTTGGAGGACAATGACGCCGATCTAGAAAAGCAGAAGTACTACCCTCGGGAAAACGGTGGCTTTGAGGTCGATGAGAGCGTCAGCAGTAACGTGAAGGTGAACAAGAACACCAAGCTGTGATATTAGAGCCCTGAAACACACAGACCGTCAGCATGAACAATGCAGCACTGAACACGCTGCTGTCTGCAGCCGGAGCCACTGACCCCAGAACAGCCTAACTGCAGCTTGGCCACCTGCTCAGTTATGTCTCTTTTATTCATATGTAAATATTTATAAGCACTTTGCCTGTACTTTGTTAGATTGTGTGTTGATCAATGCCTCAGTAATCAGTAACTCTGACAGCATGTTTTTGTAGCTTTGCTCTAACAAAGTGTGGCAGCCATAACTGATCTGATATTACCTTGAAAAGAACACAGTGAAGACAAAAAAGAACAAACTGCAGCAGGCTGATGCCCATCCAGCTAAAGAAGAGATGTGCAACTTCCTGTTGTTGTTTCAAAGTGTGTGGCTGAAGCAACCTGCCTGATGAAGCAGCACTGAGGCCCCCCCCCCAGGGGGTAACTGAGCAGTAGACGGGCGCACACAAACAGATCAGCATCAATAACCTGTAAACACACCATTTAAAACTGAGTGGAACTGAGCTTAGCTAAAGTTAACTGGATAAACAACAAAGTTGGAATTCCTTAACTAAACGAAGGTCAGCGATTACGTGATCAACTGTGTGACATGAAGGAGGTTCCAGATGGTTAGCTAAGCAACCGATTTGTGTTGGATGTAATAAAAAGATTAAAGTGGTTATTAAATGCTGTGATCCGTGCTAAAAGCAGAGAGTGACTGAAATTACAAATGAAATCAGTCACTAAAGGCCGAACAAATCCATTTTAAAATTAATTCAAGTAAACATCTGAACATGAGAGGCGGTGCTGATGGAGGTGGCGCTGATGCGGTGCTGATGGAGGCCGTGGGGTCCATTAGGAACCAACCATATAATACCTAAGCGAGAGGGTATGATGTGGCTCTGGGCCAGGTGGAGGTGAACCACAGCTATCAGAACCACTGCACAGTACCCAGAAACACCTCTCTCTCTCACACACACACACACGCACACACTCTTCAGATAAAGCCAGCTGCTGTGAGTCAGGTGCACTCGGAGCTCCTCATGCTTTGAGATTTAATAAGTGATCCGTTTTTCGGTCCATACTCAAGAATCAGGGTTATAAATTCACACTGCAGTGCATCAGCGTGCTGGACTGCAGCTGCAGCTCATTTAAATGAAGCACACGTTTAATAAAGTTACACATTAAATTGACTTGGAATGTTTTACAAAAATAAATCATTTTTACCAGCAGGTAAAAAACAAGTTTCAGTTTGTTAGAAATCATATTTAAAATATCATGTGAATAAACTTTTTTTTGGCATACTTTTGTTTTTGTGTAATTTTTCGAATGACCTTTGGGGTGGCTGTAGGTCAGGAGGCAGAGCAGGTCACCTGCTAACCGGAGGGTTGGGGGTTCGATTCCTGCCTGCTGCAGTATCCTTAGGCCTCAGTGTGAATAAGCAGCACTTCCTGCTGAAGCTGCCTTCACTTTTTTCAGAAAGGCTGGGAATTCTCAGTTTTCCATGGAGCATCATTTCATGAGGAGCAGCTCGCATGAAAGGAAAAACATTTATTTAGCCAGTCCTCATCAGTCACGTCTTAGAAAACTCATTTTTCTTGGTTCAATAAAACTAGAAAAACCTGTTTGAAAGCTTAAGGTGAGTTTGAGTGAATTATGCCAGGATGAATGTAAATGAACTGGTGACTCTTGAATACTTTGATCAGCTCCAAACTGCATTAAGTCGTATAAACATTCAGAAAACTGTAACAATGAGAGGTATAATTATGAGATAATAACAAACAAATAACAACCCTGTAAACAGCTCTGATGCAGCTTCACTCTCCGCACCAACTGCTGTGAAGGCCGACAAATTCAAGGAAACATTAGGAAAGGAAGGGTTTAAGGAAGGTTAGAGGAAGGGTTAAAGGAAGGGTTAAAGGAAGGTTAAAGGGACAAAGCCACAGGATGATGCTGGCAGTGACCAGATCATCGGAAACATCCGGAACAGCGAGATGAAGGTGGCGCGTCCCTGAGTTTAACTTTAACTTCGACCAATGAGAATGATGGTTGTCAGGACAACAGCCTGAAAATGTATGCCATGGTTTTACATTACAAAAACAAACTTTTTTAAAATGAAAAATGTCCCAATTCTATATTTTATTTCTTTATGTATCACATTTGATGACCTCATGGGGAGGGGTCTTAATAGACGTGGCAGAGATGGTTGTGTAGGTTTGTGTTACCTTCTAACACAAACACCTAATACAATCTCACACTTGCTGTGTGTACCACAGGTTCTAAAGGCTATGAGAAAGCTTTGTGCCCTCCTCTTCTTCAGCAAATAGAAAATTGAACTTAATATCTTGATTCTTTGGTAAAAGGTTTCTTATTATCTCATACAGACGTGAGATGTGTGTGTGGTTGTCTCATTGCACCATCTTGTGGTACAAATTAATATTGCATGAAAGTACGGCACAGACCTGTCTGAAGTTGGGCCGATATCTATGCAACACAATATGATTCGGACACCAAGTCATGCGGCTGTTTCTAACAATGAGAGCTTTAGTTCATCTTGGAAGGTTAAAACTATTGGAAACTATATAATTTACAATAAGTACCTCATAAATGAAGTAATACAGAAGTCATTTTATTACCATAAATGTTGTGAAGCTAATCACATCAGCCTGAAGGTTTGTTGGCTCAAAGCTTTCCCGTGTTTGTCTGTCCTGGACTTTTGTTAGATAAACTTTGATCGGCCTGAGAGTGATTCTCATGTTTTACAGCAGAGAGGAGTCTTCTGATGTTTCTGTTCCATAAACATGTTATAAAGGATCCTTACTAACGCCATTTATTTTGATCAGACTTGTTCAGGACGCAGTTTTCCTCCAGCTCTCCGAGTGTCCACTCCAGTTACAGAGCCAGCTTTCCTCACTGGTTTGTCCTGCCTCCTTACATCGATCATCAAGATCTGATACAGAAGATACACACAAAGAAATAGAGGTACAAGAATGGACCTAAAAAGGTACAAAGCTTTGTCGCTCTAGCTGTACCCTAGTGGAGTACAACATTGTACCTCTGAGCCTAGGAATTTTGATTTTTGTACCTCTGAAGGTCCACAGTAAAGGTCCACCCCAAGGGTACAAAATTTATTTAAAGGACACATATCTAAATCCTTCCTTTTCATATGTAAATCAATCATTCACTTGTGGTCTATATAAAGTAGAGCTGACAGAGCCCTCTGTTACACCTGTTCTGACCCCTCCAGGTCACAGAGCGTTCCACTCCACGCCGTTCGGCCATTTTTGTAGTTTGATAGCAGTGATACAATTAGCTACCAGCAGAGAAACAAGGAGGACTTTCCCCACTGATGTGAGGACATTTCTGAGAAAAATAAAATGTAACCAGGCACTCCGGGGGGCGATGTAAGGATTGATGTGGGTTAATACACCCAACATTTTGACTTGTCTATGTGCAACTTCGGCATAACTGAACTGGACTACAAAATCACTGCGAGAAAAAAGTGGAGGATTCACAAGATCGGTTAGCCAGAAGTCCATGAGCTTGTTTAGCAGCTCCACAGCAAATACTGTGACGTAACAGAAGAAAACCAGTGAACAGAGAAAACTGAACAGACCAAAAATCATGACCCAAAAAGAATATAAAGATATCTACACAGCACCGGGAGAGAATACATTTAAAAATGTAATCAAAGTACACAAGAAAATGTATTTAAGGGCTAAAAAAGTGGATTTTGGGCAATACGTCTCCTTTAAAGCACATTTCATGTTTAACATTTTATGTTTTAGAAAGTGTGACTTTCTACTCAATGGCACTGAACACGAGTGGCCCTCCAATCTCAGTGCACATTCTGTATAATGCCAATAAAGGCATTCTATTCTAATTTATTCTAATCTACAAAGACAGGTAAGAGTGGGCAGAGGCAGCTCCACAGTTAGAAAGTGAAGCCGTGTGAATTCAAATGTGAATGCTCTCCTCCTCTCATAAGGAACGAGTTTAAAGAGAAAGAGCTTTATTTGTCACATACATATAGATGCAGTGACATTCAGCCTCTGCATTTAACCCATCACACAGACCATGCAGTACACAGTACAACGTGGAGCAGGGGCCAGCTAGAGGGTGGCTGGGGAGCAACCTGGGGGGTTAGGGCCTTGCTCAAGAGCCTACAGTCATGCCAGCCCGGGGATTCGAACCAGGGTCCCTTCTAGGCCGCTTTACTTACATCTGATTCATTGTTATTGCCCACATGAATGTGTTGTGTTGGCGTGACTATCAGCATAAAGAGGATGAGGATGCACAGAGAAGAACCAGGAGAGTAAACGTGCACTTCCTGTTTTCCTCAGTGAAAAACAGGAAGTGAGAAAATAAAATCAAAATAGTTTCATGGATGCTTTGTGTGTTTTCTATTAGCACAATTCAAACATGTCACTGCACATTCATCCATTAACATGGATGAATCACATCAGCAGAGGCACAACCATCTGAACAACCTGCTGGATTCTGGCATGTCCCCGTCACTGAAAGTTTTAACTCAGGGTGCCTTAACCGTGCCAGTTAGCAGCTGTAGCTGTGAGAGCGCTTTCAGTGCCTTGCCTGACTCAGGAGGACCACGGGGTGAAGCAGACTCCTGAGTGGGGATCAAAAAGTGGCTGATAGGCAACGCTAATAATCCCAAAGCAGAAGATCTGCACAGCAGAGATGTTAGAACTTATGTGACACTGCACCTTAGTCTAAGAAGGCCTGGATTTTAGGTTGAGCTGGGCCAGTGTTTAAACCATCTTATTATCTTTCCTGGAAGTTCATGATTTATTTAATATTGTGTTACCTTTGTGAACCAACAGTTCACAATCAGTGCTTTGGTGGCTCAGGTTTTCTCAGACCTGATGGTTCCTGTCACATAATTGAATGGTTGATGGAAGCAACAGACTAAATGGACTAGCTCTTATATAGCGCTTTTCTACTCTGAGCACTCAAAGCGCTTATACAGCACGTTTACATTCACACCCATTCATACAAGCACTTCCATATGTAACTAAGCTAAGTGCTTTTTTAATTAGCTAACATTCACACACATTCATACTCGGAGAGCAACTTGGGGTTAAGTATCTTGCCCAAGGATACATTGGCTTGCAGCCTGGAGTAGCCAGGAATCGAACCACCGACCTTCCGATCAGTGGGTGACCTGCTCTACCTCCTGCTCTCTCCTGAGCTACAGCCACCCCATAGACTACAAAACCATTCTTCACTCTTGGAAGTGAGTCTAATGCTCTGTGTTGGCTCTTTAAATAAAAGGTTTAATGAAAAGGCAAATCTCTTAATAGTTTGCTTCATGTGCACGGCCCCTCGCTCTGATTTCCCCGTGTCTGTAATCAATAATGTCACTTTGTGTGTGACTAAGACTAATACCTGCCGTTCAATCAGTGTTCCCCCAGCTGCATTATATTGAAATTGATTTTTCATACTGAATTGTTCTTAGACACTGCAGCCAGCTGTTGTTTTAAAGTAACATTGGAATGTGCACCTAAAGCGAACTGAAAGGGTTGAATGCATTTGCAAGCAGCATATTCCCCCAAAAAACAAACAAAAGTTTGTGGCATAAAACTCAATTTATCATTTGTTCCTGTACTGCTGCCAGGTACTGCATGCATGCTGTTGTGATTTGAGTTTCTCTCTGTAGTGTCGTCACTGTTAACGCTGTTCATTGGCTCATGAAAAACAAAGATTTGATTATGTGACCTTGATTTTTGACCCTGACTTCCAGGCATACCTGTCAAGTATCCCGTTTTGGCCGGGAAACTCCCGTATTTTACCCCTCTGTCCCGGCGCCATCCCATATTTTTATTTTCCAGTATTTTTCCCGTATTTTCAAGAATTCCTGCATACCTGTATTCCTGTGCCACTCCAAACTGAATTGTCATTGGCCTCACGAGAACTGCTTTCTGCACTTGCCTGGGTGGCAGTTCTCGCGAGGTTAGTGCCGACAGTCGGAAAAACAAACGTACCTCGGCTGGGCTCAGTGTTGCCAACAGAGTGGCTTTCCAGACCCCCATAGCTACTTTTTTTCCTCCCAAAAAAGCGACTGTTTTGAGTACATAAAGCCTTCTTCCCTTTGTACACTTTGGCATCGCCCAGACTCCACCCTCCAACACCCGAAGTTCACTAAAACATCGAGCCTGCCTAGCCGCTGCCTCCACTCCTGTCCCCTTATTTTATAAAGTTCTTTTATAGTTCTAAACGTGTTTATGGTGGTTTTTATACACTATTTTTCTGTCCAAGGACGCTTTTCCTCTCTCCTACAGCCTCGATTGCGAATGACAATTACGCAAATTAGACGATGACGTCACATGGTGACTTTTATTTTCAACGGTGGAAAATACAAATCTTGACAGGTATGCTTCCAGGAGGTGATTTCTGTATAATGTCTATCTCTAGGTCAGGCATCCCCAAATGGCGGACCTCGGTCCGGATGCGGACCGAAATGATGTCTCATACGGACCCGAACCCAATACCAAAACAGAAATGACCACTTAAAATCGTGTAGAGCACTTTGTGTTTTACCAGCGCAGCTTTTACAGTCCTTACGGTAATGGCGAAACGCCTGAGGAAACCCACAGACCAATCGCATGCGAGTTTGGCCATACCGCCAAGCTAGTTCCAGCCGGCGGTTACTTTGTAACAAAGTGAGGACGGACGAGAGTTTGAGAGGTTACCGTGGAAACGACAAAAATAGAAACGTAGTGACGCAGAGAGATCCAGCCGAGACCGAGGACAGGATGGACTGAGAGCTGAGACTATATTCAAGCCCAGGATTCAAATTCTGGGGACAAGCAAGAGCTCACTTCTGTCTCTGAGCACTAAAGAAACAAGAGATTGGCTAAAAATGCTCAGATATTACATTAGATCAGATTTAAATTCTTTAAATAATTTGAGACGGTTGAGTCCAGATGTGAAACATAAAAATGTAAATCAAACTTTTCAACAATTTCTTTTTTCTGGTTAGTCATTGTGAACATGCACAGTTTCCATGTTTTACTTGGGTTCTTATTCTAACGTCATCCTACTTTCACTTACTACAAGAGAACATTATACATCAGAAATTAACATACATG
>VUQK01039680.1:0-14373 GCA_015106715.1 Bujurquina vittata
CCCCCCCTCTTTCCTTTCCCCTCCCCCTTTCCTTTCTCTATCCCCCCATCTTTCCCTTTTTTTTTTTTTTTTTATTTTTTTCTTTCCCCTTTTTTTTTTTTTTTTTTTTTTTTTTTTTTTTTTTGGTGCAGAAATGTGAAAAGTACCCGCAGGTGGTGACAGCTTGGGTGGGCGCAGTGCTTTTCAGGCCTGAGTGTGAGTTTGATGCGGCCCCGTGGTTGCCTGGGTTTTTATTCATTGCTCTTTTTTCCTGTGTTTAGGTGGCTGGATGGCCTGGTCGCTGTGGTCAGCCTGTGATGACTCAGGCTTGCAGATGAGGAGTCGTGTGTGTGGTGCTCAGGGCAGCACCCCCTGTGTGGGGAACAGCACTCAGCGTAGAGACTGCAATGAAATACCTGGTGAGTGGGTCAGCTCTCAGATACACACTGCAACCACGCAGCCATCAAGGGGCTCCTTGCAAGCGTCCTCCTTTCGCTACAATTTTGAGGATGCAGCCTGAACTCCTTTTGCGGCCCTGAATAGTCGCTTGTTTCATCATAGTTCTCACTTGCCTTTGTCACAAAAGCAGCACGATTCCTTTTTATGGGAAGTTGTAAGCATGCATTTTTGATGTGGAAAGCAAGGGTGCACAAGCAGTTAGTCCCCCCCCCCAAGATTTTGTACATTCCATGTCATTGTAATGGGGACAAAACTGACTGACGACAAAAGTAAGACAGCCAACAAAGCAGGAGGCAGACAGTGTTTTCAGACACTGAGCATTTTGACATGCTCTGAAAGTGTTGTCAGTCTGGTCACTTAAGGTGATTAATGTTTCAAAGTCATATACCCCCAGTGATTTGGAGATGCAATGGAAGGGGTAGCTGCTCTTTACACTTAGTATGGATAAGGAGTTCACAGGTCATGCCAGGTACATAGCCATCGCCGCACTTACACCTTAAAGGAGCAGCCGGACTTACCTGTTCAAAGGTGCTACACTGAGCATTGCAGACTAATGTCTACAGGTTGTAGCTGTGTGGTTTGGGGGCAGTGTCAAAGATATTTGAAGCATCTGGTGATATGGGCCGGTCTCGTTCATGTCTGTCCTTTTCCCTAACCTTCAACCCTTCTCTGAGGAAGACAAAAGTCATAATAAGCAAAGAATCGAACCGATGAAGCTGAAGTCGTGTAATTAGCTGAAGTTGTGTGCGGTTGCAAATAGAGTCTCTTCAGCAGAAAGAAGGCCCAGCTCACGTGCACTATCCCTGCGTCCTGTTTTTTGGTCTGATGTTTATTTTTCAAGCTTTGACTGAGAGTGGTGAATCATTTCTCCGCTGCTTTGACATTTCTTTCAGAATTTTGGTAAACTCGCTGCTGCTGTTCATCTGTCATGCTTCCTTTCTGTTGACAAAATGAGTTACATCTCCAAGATGTAGTGTATTCATGCTAACTGTGTCACAGCCAACAAAGCTTCTGCTTAGACATGACTGAGAGCCTCAACATTGTTATGCTCAATTCCAACCACATATTTGTATTCTCGGGCTTTACTAGAGTAACGTTGCATGATTCACGGTTCAAAATAATATTGATCACATATCCTATATTGGGCCTTAGTGCAGCTCCTTAGTTCACTAAACCAAGCTGTTAGCCAGCTTTTTTTTTTCTGAATTGTTGCCACTCAAAAAGAAAGATTTAAATAGCAAGTGATCTGCTGTTTGGGCTTGTCAGCTCGTATCAGAGCCGTGGGCCTGGGATGACAATATCAAAGATACAGTACTCCCTCTTCTTGACATCATGTATAGTTAAGAGTAGGAACAACTGTCTGAAACAGAGCAGCCTGAAACCTTGCGTTTGACCTGCAGGCATTACTTCTACACACACACTGACTTCATTTGAAATTATGGTCACGTTTAACGTGAGCATCCACTATGGCAAAGGTATATACATTTAAGGTAAAGCACAATATGTCCCCTTATAAACGAATGATAATATTGGCACACAATAGTTTATTCTTTAATAAAGCTTGGCTACGCAAAATAAAACCAGGACTAACAATGTACAGTATCATTAATTGCCTTACCATCCATTTGAGGGTCTATTCAGGCTTCATTTCAGGTAGAGCTTCACACTTTTATTTTGACGAGGTTTTTGATTTGGCAAATCTTCAGTGGCAGCACAGTCCAAAAAGCCATTCCTTGCTATTGTGTCACTGTTGTATGCACACAGAATTGTGGTCATTCAGCATCATCACAGTCGCCATCCTCACACAAATATCTACAAACACAAACACATTTTGTTTGTGTCTTTGTAACCAGCATCCTCTTTGTGCACGAAACTCATTTGCTTGTGTTGATTAACCATAATTAAGTCCATGCGAATGCAATAAGTTAGCAGTTGACCCGGCTGGCCTCGGCGCACCTTGTTATGCTGATGCAGATTTCAGAAAGTTTCGCCTGAAATGATCTTTCATGGCCTGCCAGCATAGGCCTCTCCAGGCTGAGAATCCCTAATGAGTCAGGACGAAGGCGATTAATATTAATGGGTTGTCACAACACCAAATCACATCTAATTTTATTGCAAATTTCAATGAGGCGAGGGATGGATTTGTTAAGGTCACTTGCAGAGGGGAGGCAGCTGAGAAGGAACTGAAAAATGAACTAAAGAACTTCATCAGGAAATGTGGAACTGCAGTATAAAACAATTAAAACCGCAGGCCTTCCAGCTCCCCATCTTCCTCTGAAGAAGCAGAATAAGAGAAAAGAAGAAAGGACGTGTTTTAGCTGTGACTGTCTTGCCACTAAGTTTCTAACACAGCAGCTAGACAGGTTCAGTATGTTGGGCCAGCACTTTTTTTTCTCTACAAAGTCATGAAATACTCTCATTATTTTAAAAAAAATCTCCATGGACTGTTTGTGTGTCATTGAAGAGACATTTAAATTTTTCATTTACCATTTTTTTCAGCATGCATCAACTCCCCTGATGTTCCAGCCAGTTGTTGTTGTGTTCTGAAGGCTGTTACACCAGGGAGTGTGTGTGTGTGTGTGTATGTGTGTGCATGCATGTGTGTGTCTGACTGTGTGTTCCTCTCCTCTCTGCAGTCATTCTCCCTGCATCTGGTTTTGATAAGGACCAACACTGTGGAGGTAAGTGGATTAACAGCTGCCTCTGCTTCACCACTCTGTGCATGTTCAGCCCCCGCCCCCTGAGGTTTTTCACAAACGTCTGTCCATGTATGTTTTCATACATTGTATATATATATGTACATTCTCATATCTGTTATTGCAGAACTGCAAAACTTTATATTCAGCTAGTCAGGAGGAGGAAGAAGCAAGAAATGTATTTTGGTTCATGTTTTTAGTGGCCTCAAACTGATAGAAGTCATTTTGAGACCAAACTACATATTGCTATCCTTGGAAAAATCAAGATCAACACACATACACAAAACACGCCAAACAGTTTTGCAAAGAAATGGTTGCATACACACACTCATACTTCTCCTTAATACAAATATCTAACATAAATCACGAGGTTTATATATCCTAAAAAAATGGGAGGTGTTAGGGTCGGTTAGGATGAAAGTTAAGGGTGGGTTAGTTAAAGATGAAACACGTTAAGAATGAAACAGGAACATATCTATATTGTGTTTTACAATTAAGGTTTACAGAGAATGGTGCAAAAAAGAGAAAATATCCAGTAAGCAGCAGTTCTCTGGGCAAAAATGTCTTGTTGAGGTCAGAGAAGAATGTCCAAAAAGGCAATATAAGCACTTGCTACAACCAGAGCATGCAGAAGAGCATCTCTGAATGCACAACACATGGAACCTTGTAGTATATGGGCTAATGCAGCAGAAGGCCACACCTGGTGCCGCCCCTGCCGACTAAGAACAGGAAAATTAGGCTATAGTTTACATGGACTCACCAAAATTGGACTGATTTGATGAGGCTTAATTTCTGCTGTAACTTTGTAACTGTAGTACCAACTGACCATTGTTTAAATGTCTACCTGAGCATTATTAGTGACTATGCTAATTCCCTTTATAACCACAGTGTATCCATCTTCTGATGGCTGCTCCCAGAAGCACACCATGTCTCAAAGCTTAAATCATCTCTGGATTTCAGCTGGTTTCTTGAACATGACAACAGGTTCACTGTACTCCACCATCACCGGATCTCAATCCAATAGAGCACCTGTGGGATGTGGTGGAACGGGAGATTCACATAATGATGTGCAGTTGACAAATCTGCAGCAATTGTGTGATTTTGTATTATCAATATGGACCAAAATTTCTGAGATATGTTTCCATCACCCCGTGTTGCTATGCTATGCAGAATTAAGGCGGTCAGAAGTTTGGACACACCTTCTCATTTTGTTTTTTTTTCCCCCTAACGCTGTAAATTAATACTGAAGTCATCCAGACTTTGAAGGAACACATAAGGATTCATGCAGGTTTGTTTAAAAGTGTGAACAAACAGGTCATCTTTCTTGGTTAAACAGCCCTTACATATCCTGGAGGTGTGTTTGGGCTCTAAGCGTTAAGCAGATGGGATGGCATGTCGCCTCACAATGCTGTGGCAGCCATGCTGGTTTAGTCTGCCTTGGATTTTGAATCAGCTGCCAACAGTGTCACCAACAAAGCACCCCCATACCATCACACTTCCTCCTCCATACTTCACGGTGGGAACTACACGTGTAGGAACCATCCACTCACCTTTTCTATGTCTTACAAAGACATGGTGTTAGGAACCAAAAATCTCAAATTTGGACTCTCAAAGGGCAGGCCTCCACTGGTCTGATGTCCATTCCTTGTGTTCCTCGGCCCAAGCCATTCTCTTCCTCTTGTTGTTCTTCCTTAGAAGTGGCTTCTTTGCAGCAATTTGACCATAAACTCCAGATTCATGCAGTCTTCTCTGAACAGTTGATGCTGAGATTTGTGTGCTACTTTAACTCTGTGAAGCCTTTAGGTGGGCTCTTATCTGGGGTGCTGTTAACTTGTCTGAGGCTGGTAACTCTGATGAACAGAGGGAGCTCTTGGGCTCCCTTTCCTGGGGCGGTCCTGATGAGAGCCAGTTTCATCATAACGTTTGATGGTCTTTGTGACTACACTTCAGGATACTTTCAAAGTTCTTGAAATTTTCAGATTGACTGACCTTCATTTCTTAAAGTAACGATGGGTTGGTGTTTTTCTTTACTTGTAGTTCTTGCCATAATTTGGATTAGAACAAAGAGAACACAACTGATGGTTTCAAACACATTAAGAGGGCAAGAAATTCAAGAAATTAACTCTTGACAAACCACAGCTGTTACCTGAAAGCCATTCCAGGAGACTAACTCGTGAAACTGGCTGAGAAAAAGGAAAGGCCAAAATGTGCAAAGCAGTCATCTAAGCAAGAGGCGCCTACTTTGAAGAATCTAAAATAGAAAACATATTCTGGTTTGTTTAACACTTTTTTGTTTTCTAAATAATTCCATATGTATTTCTACATATTTTGGATGACTTCAGCATTAATCTACAATGCCGACAAATTTTAAATAATGAAAAACCACTGAATTAGAATGTGTGTCCGAACTTTTAAATGATACTGTATATTCAATTTGTCAACTAATTTAGCTTCATATTTACTCATTAAAACATGTTTTAAAGAAACATTAGCATATTATCTGACTTTCCAGTATTCATTTCTTTTAAATCCCTCCAGAGACCTCCTCTGTTTTAGAGCTAAATGCCCCCTTTCAGCCTGCCTTTGAACAAAATGTCTCCAGCAGGAAGTAAGTTCTTCTTGTTGAATGAGGGGTGAAATCACTTTAGAAAAGGATCTATTAATATCCAGGAGGAATGGAAGCATGGAGTGGAAGCAAACAACGCCTAGCTGTTGTTTTGAGACAGGTTTGAAAATGTGCGAATCTATCCTTTAATTACTGGACTGGATCCAAGCTTCTTCATTTAATACATTACCTGTGGTAAATATGGTATGTAAGGGGTCCATAGATGTGTAAAGGTTTTCTTGTCAAAAATGGGATCTGATAAAGGATGCTGAAGCTTTCCTAACACTTTGTGTCATCTTTATTTTTCAGCATTTACCTCCATCCACCTAATTGCCACCGGCGTTTCCTGTTTCCTTGGGGCGGGGCTGCTATCCTTCTTGATCTATGTGTATTGTCAGCGTTTCCACAAGCCTTCCCAAGAGTCTGCCATTATTCACCCCACCACCCCAAACCACCTCAACTACAAGGGCAATACCACGCCAAAGAATGAGAAGTACACACCAATGGAGTTTAAGGTAAGTGAAGCCGCAAAATATTATGCAGAAATACAAATGAAAGTACTGTTTACTTGGTGTTATTCAAATGCATAAACATGCGCGCAGTGTAAATATTAGAGATTCAAGGGCAGTGGGTTTGATTCATGTTTTATTTAGAGCTTTTATTCATTCATTTATCTCAATGGTGCACTATGCACAGAAGATGAATTACTGTTAATTTCTCGTCCCTCTTGCTCTTACACAGAGCCCTTGCTGCTTTCCTACCTGCACACAAACCAAGTCCTTATGAATGGGGCTCATTAGCTTTCTAAAGCATTAGTCAGCCCGCGACCTCCCACTGCTATCAGTCTACTGTGCATTCACATTTACAGCAAGTCAAGAAGGTGTTTTCCTTACGAGCTTGTAGATTTTTTTTTTTTGTGTCCTTTTGTTGTTTTACTCTCTGATTGTTGAGCTGGGATATTGTTATTGGATTTCTTGCACCTGCTTCTGCAAGATGCTTTTGATAAACGACTGAAAAAAAATTGAACTCTTCTTGACTTGAACTAGGTTTCATTTTTATCGCCGCCCTCAAAATTCTTGTTTGCATCAAGCGTTCTGATCTTCAACACATTTTTGAGCTAGCGCCAACCACTTTTTGTCTCCGGACGGTGTTCGATTTCCAAGTTAAACACTGTAATCCAGCACATAATACTGTGCATTCAGGGAGCAGAATAATGATTTGATTGCATTTAATTCACTCCAAAATCATAAAATGCATCTGTCTTGTACTGTCGTACAAACTCTGGACAGGTCTCCTTCCCTCCTGCCTCTCTGAATGACCACAGAGGATTTATGTAAGCTTAGTGATGTCGTTTTGACAAAAAAATAAATAAATAAGCACAATCATCATTTAATAATAGCGTCTCCTTCACTTTGTAAAGCTGGTTATACTATGTGCAGTTTTGGGCTGTCACAGACAAAGTACTAAGCTACCAACAGGAAAGGAGGACTGACACGCTGATCATTTTTTAAACTGGCCCTTTGGTGGGGGAAAAATAAAAGGAAATGGAAGTAAAATGTTCCAAACAAAATGTTTGTAATTCAAACAAAGAAGACAATCTAGTTGACTTGTAGCAGAAGCAGCTTGTTTGTGTGATGTGTCCTTCAGCTGTTATCATGACTGCACCAAGGGGGACGTAGAATGGAGACAAATAACGGAGGAGTAACAGCCATGCGTCTTGGCACCGCCTCAGTAGGTATTTTCATCATACTGTCTCCATGCATCAAACTTGATATCCTAGCCAAGTTTATGAGATCCAAGACACACAGTGCGGATTGTAATGAACTTATAAGACTGCTAAAATGTCAGTGTGTAGACACCTTAAAGGTAAGAGGCTGGAAGGGAGTTGGTCTCTTTTTAAGCAACATTTAATTTCAATTCAGTTTTATTTATGTAGCGCCAATTCATAACAACAGTCACCTCAAGGCGCTTTATGTTAAGATAAAGACCCTACAATATTAGAAAGAAATCCCAGCAATCAGACAACCTCCTGTGAGCAAACACTTGGTGACAGTGGGAAGGGAAAAACACCCTTTTAAAAGGAAGAAAGAACGTCCTCTCAGGTTACCAGATTATTTAGAAATTATTAGTAAGTACTGACATATTTACTCTGGGAAGCCAGTGGCTAATCTGCTGGCAGCCTCTGGTGGTGACGGACAATTTTCCATATCCAGTTCAAGACTTCCTGCAAATGTGCTGGTCTTTGCTTATGAATGCAAATGCATTTTAATAAAAACTCATTTTAAAAACAAAAGCTAAATTCTTGTTTAAGGATTAAATTTGGGTAAATGCAGACTTTTTCTTTCCTGCCTGTTTACCTGAAACCAAAACCTGCTTAAAATTTTTTTGCCACTGATTCTATATGTTCATATCGTTACCCTCATTGCATAACTCGTTTTTAGGCAATAACGGGCAATAATGCAGGGTGAGGCTACAGTGTTTGCAAAGCAGAGTCAGGCAGATATCTCAGTTTGTCCAAAATATAAATAATAATATACTGTTTACAGAGATTACTGTTTGTTTGCAAGTCAATTACATTGCAGACCACAAATCTGGCATAGGTAAAGATTGTCACTTTGCTCTCTAACTTTTTAGTAAAAGCCAGTTGCATTAAGGTATCATGTTATAAATATCTGAGTGGCCCCCACTTTGTTCAGCCAGTGAGGCCAAGCACAGATTCACCTTAACGTTTCCCATCAACCTGACAGAATCTACCAAAGCATCTCAATCAACCTGCTGCCGAAGAACTCTTTCCCATTCCAGTGGGGTTTTTTTGTGGGTTTTTTTGGATTGTGTCGGCCTCCTGATACTTGTTGTGTTCACTGTTATTGTTGGCGGTTGTGTGTGTTGCTGACAGCCATCGTGGTGTTAAGAGCCTGAACTCATTAGCTTTAATGACCAGAGGGTATGGCCAGACTCTGCTGGACCTGAATCCGATGTCACTGTGCAGCACCACGGCGCTGTTGATGCAGCAGCTTCCCTCTCCTCCAGGCCAATTTCTGTTGCCCACTGTTGTGTATTTCGCCGACTCTAACCTGATTATCTTCCTGCCCTGCTCCCCAGAGCTGTTCAGATGGATTACATTAGTCTAATGCTTCCCCTGGAAAGTGTTTCACCTTATGGTCGGCTTTTACCAGAGAGTCAGCAAATGCATTAGAATAAAATGTGGGTTTTAGATTTGTTTTTATTTGAGAGCTCCAATGAATTCCCGCCATCTCCTATATTAAGAGTATTGAGTATGCTTGACAAGATCTAAATTAAATTTGTAAAATTGCTTTGCTTTGGTTATGAATACACTTTCTCACACACAATAACCTCAAAGCTATTGGAGGCATTTTATTTACCTGCAGGGAAGATTAACTTCTATATTATCTGCACCTCTGTAGAATGCAGAGCACACTGTCCACACCGAAAACAAAATCTCTGTCTCAAGAATTCCACCTATAGTTGAATCCTCAAAACTTGGTCTGAAGGTAACTGAAAATTTATTCCAGTGTTGTATTCTTTTTCCACGTCTACATGTTTGAGGGGTTTTCCAGAAGTGAATGTCTGTATCTTTAACTAAGCAGATTGCTGCATAAGAGTCGAGTGTACTTCAGTAAAATTAAATTTATTTTGGAAAATACTTGACAAGCTCATTTGCATTGGAGACACACTGGAGTATTTTTATTGCTTTGGCAGCTAAGCAACTTGAAGATATACACATTCGCTTCCTCACCAAGTTAGAAGATCAGATTACTCATGTGGGTATAATAATTGTGAAGCTACAGAAAAAGACAGTTGGCTTGGCTTAGCATAAAGACTGTAAATAAAGGGGATGGCTAACTTGGCTGTTTAATATTTATAAAATACTGTCTACTGGCATAGTATATCAAACATATGACTCTAGTGGGAGTTTAATTCTTTCTTCTCTGCTGTCTAATCCCAGACACTGAATAAAAACAACCTGCTGCCCGATGAAAGATCCAATTTCTACCCAACGCCGCTCCAGCAGACGAACGTCTACACCACCACCTACTATCCCACAGCGCTCGGCAAATTCGACTACCAACCCAACTCATCCCCTTCGCCTTGCAGGACCTACAACCACACTAACAATAGCTGAGACATGCCCCAAATCCAGCTCTCCATCCCGCTGCCCCAAATGGACCCCCCACCCCCCCAAATGCCATGGTGGCATAACTGAACCGACATGAACTGAAGTGTTAGTCAGAGCTTGGCCAAGTTCCTCTGATCACCATTCCCCCTCTCTTTGCTTTCTAGTCTCTTCTCTTTGTGTTTTTTGGTTGGTTTTTTTTGGTGGGGGGTTGGAACTTTCCATCAGCAGTTTGGATTTGGAGAAGAATGCCTCTGCCCTGTTATAGTCAGGAACTTATGCAACCAGCTGGCGGGGTGTTATTGTAAGGGCCTGGCTGGATAAAGCAGTGTCAACTCTCAGCTTCATGCAAAGAACTAGTGGAAAACTTTAGAAGGACGAGTAATGGCTTTAGACACCACGCCACCTCAGTGCAGGTGCAGGGTCGGTGGAGCGTCCACATTTCCAGAGACAAACATGAACATTTAAAAAGAAGAAACATTCCTCTGGATCCGGGTCACCGTTTTTATGCTTCTCCATCACATACCACATTCTCAGCTTGTAATGAACTTTGAGTCCCTGGACAGCAAAAGCAGTTACAGAGAACAAAAGGCACGTACGGCTACGTCCTTGCTGCACAGCACAAAGCAGGAGAACAACAGCCAAAAGAGAAAACTCACTGAAGTCAATGCTGAAATAAATTAGAGATCAATATCAGCGTGGTTGTTTGGGGAGGGGGATGCACGCCCTCTATTGTTGCTGTTTCATGTGACAGAAAAGATAAGAACTTTGGAGCTGATTAAGGTTTCTGGGCGGCTGTTTGGCAGATTCACAACACTTAGCATCATCCTCAGTCGAAGAGAAATAATAGTGCTTATGATCCGAGTCCCTTGTCTTTTGTGGGCGGGGATATTGTCCTACAGTCAAAGCACGGAGCATTGGACGCGTTCTGAACTGTAAAAGCTTTGGGAATTCCGTGGGTGCCTGTATGCAATAGAAAGGCAGAGGCGAGATTTGTTTTATTTCTACTTTTTCTCTATTTTTTTTTTCTTTTCAAGAACAATAAGGACTTCTGGAAGAGAATTAATTGATTCTCCAATTGATTCTCCAATGGATGCATCGATTCTTCTGAGTGCTAAATAGCCCGGTGGTCATATCAAATATGGCCAGTGTGCTGAACACCTGGATTGGGTTTTCTATGATGGTAGAATAAGCTAGTAGATTGTCACTTCTTCTTTTCTTTTTTTTTTAAATGTTTGTTTTTCTAAGATAATTGTTTTATGCTCTGATGAGCCGTAGCATAGGAGGAAATATTTTGTTAAATAAGATAACTAATATTTCTTGTTTCTCTAATTTCCACTTCACTGAATGAGCACATTCCTTTGTTTTGATTGTTCAGCTTTGTGACCATTGCATCTTCAGTACATGAAATGTTAACACAAAAATAAAAGAATAAATTTCAGTGATTTTCTTTTTGCAGAGAATGTCAAAATTTTTTCCATCTGGGCCCTCTCGAAATGAAAAAAAAAAAAAACAACAAAAAAAACCCAACTCTAAATTCCGCTTGCCTGAGTTTACCAGTGTGAACATCAAAGTGGATGCATGCGTGTTTGGATATAAGTGTGCCTGAATGAGCAAAGAGAGGCTACTGTATTTTGTACAATGTAAATGCTTTCATACATTTTCATACATCTGTAAAGCTGGTTTGTGTGTGTGTGTGTGTGTGTGTGTGTGTGTCTGTGTGTGCGTGTGTGTGTGTGTATCTTGTTCCAGGCATTCTACTGGTATTTTTTCTTCTATTTCATGTATGAGATGTTAATCATTGTAAGTTAAAGCATCACACCTCTGGTCCGCGCGGAGGTGTGATGGACATTATTTATAGTCGAAGCTCGATTTATAAAGGGCATTCTCACAGCTATATTTTATTATTATTGCCTGATCGATGAATGCTAACCCAGCAATGCTTTTCAGTTCAGCTAATGTACATGCACGAGATGAGAGCTCTATCTGTATATAGAAGCGACAGCCTTCTACCCGTTTAATGTCCTTGAAGACAACTGTGTAAATGTATCTGTATATTGTATAGCTAACACTGTTTGTTTAAAAAAGCCTTATAGTTGTTTAAAAAAAAAAAGTACAGCAGCTAAGTACACACCAACCATGAGGTTTGTTTGGGGACAGAGCTCCACAATGTGACCGACAGCTTGTGGCTTGTGACCTTTCCCAGCTGCTCAAACCTCAGATCTCCAGTCACACGAACCCGGAATGGAAATAACCCACCAATGAGAGTACCGCATACTATACACTGGAAATCATCATATATTATTAGGATATGAAATTAAAAAGATGTCATTTTGATATAAAGTAAGCTTCTGCTGGCCTCGTCTGACAGCCGTTCACCTGACTGGTCGATTTTGAGCTCTGTCCCCTGCGATGTGAGGCTCTGTGCCCTTCTATGCAACTTACCAGGTGTACTGTTAGACCTGTCATGTAGACAAATGTATAGTAATCACTGCCTTTTAGACACTGTGAATTTTTGGTACCCTATATTTTTGTATATTGTACATTATAAGAGGACAATAAACCTTGATGCCAACATAAAAGTAGGCTGAGTTTGAATTGCAGTTTGGGGAAATGATTTTTTTCTTTCAGACTGAGATTCATTTGATTATTAATAAGTGGAAGGTGTAAGTAAAAAGTCAAGGATGAAACAAGCACTTCCAGATTATGTTTTGAAAATAAGAAAACCTGATGCAAAGTCTAAGTGATGTTTTAACTACACTAATAATGAAGTACAACAGGACAAGAACACAACTCAAAATAAGGAACACTTTTCAATCAGAGTTTATCATCAAGTCAATTAAACGTCTGGGATATTGATCTGGTCAGTTAAGTAGCAGACTGGGTTGTTAATCAGTTTCAGTTTTAATTAAATTAACAACAGGTGCACTAGAGGGGCAACAATGAGACAACCCCCAAAGCATTAATGGTTTGACAGGTGGAGGACGCTGACATCTTCCATTAGGCAGCTACTCTAGGAGAGCAGTATCTGCTCCTTTGTGGGAGGAGAGGTAGGATGAGCACTGCCAGAGCTACATAATGACCTCCAGCAGCCACTGGTGTGAATGTCTCTGACCAAACAGTCAGAAACAGACTTCATGAGGGTGGCCTGAGGGCCTGATGTCTGGTCCACAGCACAGAGAGCCAGTGGAGGCAGGTCCACCACTGGCACCCTGTGCTTTTCAGAGATGAGAGCAGGTTCCCCCTGAGCACATGTGACAGACGTGAAAGGGTCTGAAGAAGCCGTGGAGAACATTATGCTGCCTGTAACATCATTCAGCATGACCGATTTAGTGGTGGAGGGGATGCACAGATCTCTACAGACTAGGCAGCATCACCCAGACTCCCATTAGGTATCAAGATGAACTAATTGGACCCATTGTCAGGGGAAAAAAGGTGACTTAAGCGACTTTGAACATGGCATGGTCATTGGACAGTCCGGTCTATTTCAGATTTACAGATGATTGCGCAAAAAAATAAAATATCCACTGAGCAGCAGTTCTTTATGTGAAAATATCTTGTTGTTGTCAGGGGAGAATGGCCAGACTGATTCAAGCTGAAGGGAAGGCAGCAGTAAGTAAATTAACTACCAAGGTGTGCGGAAGAGCATCTCTGAATGCACATGGACTCTTGAAGCAGAAGACCACACCAGGTGTCACTCCCGTCAGCTGAGGCTGAGGCTGAGGCTACAATTCACAAGAGGGTCACCGAAATTCTGCAGGAATACAGGAAAAAATGACGCAATTTCTGATGCAACATTTGGATGGTAGGATCTGAGTTTGGGGTAAACACAAAAGCAGGGATCCATCCTGCCTTGTATCAACATTGTAGGGTGTTGCTGCTGGTGTAATGTTGTAGGGGATATTTACTTAGCTTGCTTGGGGTCCCTTAATACCAGCTGAGTATTGTTTAAATGCCACAGCCTACCTGAGTACTGTTGCTGACCATGTCCATCCTTTTTTAGTGCTTTGAGAGGTTGGTTCTCCAGCACATCAAAGACCACCCCCCCACACTTTTGACACCCATCAGTTTGCATATCGTGCAAACAGATCCACAGAGGACGCCATCGCTGTAGCTCTCCACTCTGTGGTGAGCCACTTGGAGCAGCAGCAGAGCTACGCTCGCATGCTTTTTGTGGATTACAGCTCAGCGTTCAACACCATCATCCCGGACATTATCATCACCAAACTGCACACCCTAGGCCTCCCCCGTCTCACATGTTCCTGGATAAAGGACTTCCTAACCAACCGGCCCCAGACTGTGAGACTAGGCCCCATCTCTCCTCCACCCGCACACTGAGCACTGGCTCCCCGCAGGGTTGTGTGCTGAGTCCCCTCCTGTACTGCCTCTACACCCACGACTGCAGTCCGGCCCACAATAACAACCTCATCGTCACATTTGCTGACGACACCACAGTGGTTGGACTCATCTCAAGGGGAGACGA
Organism: Bujurquina vittata; assembly: GCA_015106715.1. Lineage (NCBI taxonomy): Eukaryota > Metazoa > Chordata > Actinopteri > Cichliformes > Cichlidae > Bujurquina > Bujurquina vittata. The sequence goes on from VUQK01039680.1 coordinate 14,358, forward strand.
GGCAGCCTACAGAGAG
>VUQK01039681.1:0-10797 GCA_015106715.1 Bujurquina vittata
CATGCAAAGTCCACACAGTGAGAGAGAGGCCGGGCCAAGGTGGAATCGAACCCGGGCCTTCCAGATGGTATTCTAACTGTGAGACAGCAGTGCTAACCACCGCGCCACCGTGCTGCCCATTATGAGGAATCTAATTTTGTAATTCATTGTACTCTTTGAGGGAAACTTATATTGAGATCCGTATTTTCACTATGTTATTATTTCACAATTTTTTCAACTTTCCCAGTAAATATATAGATAAATAGCATGTGCTTAACAATAGCAGCTTTCTCAATCTCCCTTATCATTTCCAAACTCAATGAACTTCCATTCACTCACATTTAGATCGGTGTGTGCCAATGTAAAACCCAGCTACGGTCCTTACATTAAAAAGAAAAGACAAATTCCCAGTGGAAAAAAGATATTAAGAAGACACTTATCCGTGAAAATGACTTAAACCACAGTCTGTCCATTGTGGATTAAGCTGGGAATGGTGCATTATCAAAGTGAGAGGATGCACAAAAAGAAAAATGGATTCTTAAAGGAAAACAAACACTATTGCTGCCACTGGCAGGAATCCCGTTCTTTTATTTCAATGTTTTGTTATACTGGATATTCATTGCAGTGTGTGTGTCCATCATGCCCTGTTCCATCATTATACTCTTCATAATTTAGCATCGCGGGTCTCGGCGCTGGTGACCTGACAATGAATAAGACATGGCTGCTGGGACCGCTCTCTGTTTCGCCCGTCTGCCACCCTCCCTGTTTTCTTGAGTATAATTTTTTCAGTATGCAGTGACTCATCTTTCTTTTCACTTTTCTTCTTTGGAGTTGTTTGGCCAAAATTTGAATTTTTGAATAACAAATGCATGGACTTTTTTTTCTCGCTTTCAACCACTTGTATTTGTTAAACAGCCAAAGCTTCATGAATTAGTTACACTCCCATCCAGAATTGTTGGAACGGTGAGGCCAAACCCTTTCTTTTTGCTGTAGACTGAAAACATAAGGGTTTTGACGTGAAAACCAATCAATAGACAAAAAGTCAACATCTCAGCTTTTGTTTCCAGGTATTTACATCTGGATCTGATGGACACTTCAGCACTTTTTGGCTAAACCCACCCATTTTACTCATGAGCAAAGGTTTTGGAACAGATAAACTTAAAGCAGATTAAAATGAATAAGACTTAATATTTGGTTGCAAATCCATAACTTGCTCCAAGCCTGTAACCCACTGACTTCACTAAACGTCTGCATTCTTTTTTAGTGACCAGCCACCTTCAGCTGTTTGCTTTCTAAGGTTACTCTCTTCAGCATCCTCTTTAGCAGCTAAAACGCTGTTAAAATACAGTTTAAACCTGTTTAAACCTTCCACTTGGTGCCCCTGATCAACTCCTTTGTAGTTTGGGGTCATTACCTTGCTGCACAATGAAGGATCTCCCAGTTTGGTTGAATCTTCCTTTAAACTTTAAACATCATGCATGAAATCAATGACCATTAATAAATCCCATCCCTGAAGAAGTCAAAAAAGCCATGACATCACCTCCACAGATGAGCTCGTATGTTTGTGATCATCAGCAGATCTTTACTTTCTCCAAGCTTTAGCCTTTCTATCACATTGGTAAAGGTTAAATCTTTGTTTCATCAGTCCATAAAACCATGAATGTCTTAGGCTCTGTAGCTAGTGACAAATTCCAGGCTGGCCTTCCAATTTTACCCATTTACTTCCACTTATCCTTTTGAGGGTTGTAGGGGGCTGGAGCTTTTCCCAGCTGTCATAGGACGAGAGGCAGGGTACACCCGGGATAGGTCGCCATCCCATCGCAGGGCTGCATGTACGCATCCCTATGGAATACATTAAGATCATGTCCAGAAAACATTTTATTCAGAACTCCCACTCTCTGGATTTCCTGTTGGTGCTCTGTTGTGGATGTCAGTGACATGCGGTCAGAGGAGGCAGGCAAGGCAGTGCAAATACATTTGACCACATGACTGTTCTATAAAACTGTTTTCTGAATGATTTCAACAAGTTAATGGTCAAAATCGTGGAATTTACACAGCGCCTGTTCAAACACATGGAAGAATCGCCGGTGGAGCCAGTGCAGTGCTGCGGCTCACCTCTGGGGGCGCTGTGTCACATACAGTAAATGAAGCAGGCGGTTGGCGCATGCCCATTGCTGTCTCTCTTTAAATCGCCAAAATCTCTCTCTCTCTGTGTATGTGTATATATATATATGTATGTGCCATTGGCAGTGGCAGCCATCTACGGAGACCGGTTGGGGCTGAGGGGAGAGAGAAGAGACCCACAGGGAGAGAGCCAGAGTTTAAAATGAATCACTAATTATCAGATTCTTAGCAGAACAACAGTTTTTGGGAGCCAATTTCTCACTGAGACACACAGTTTCAAAGCTAAGATCTTAGTTTACCTTCAGCTTTAAGCCATCCTCCTTCAGTATATTGCTGTCATTTTTCAGCAGATGTCCACTTCTCTTGGACAGCAGTGCTGCCATTAAACACCAGACTGTTTTTGTCTCCGGGAAGGAGAACCATCCACTCCTGATATCCTGCTTTGCTATGAGAGCAGCTTCACTAACGGCAGAGGAAAAAATTCATTTGACTATATCAGTCATCCATGTTAGCAGGTCAAACCAAAGAAGGCCGTAACCAGAGTATGACCAACAGCCAACACTGCTTCATTGACTCTGTGAATGTAGTGTCCGCTTTCAATAGCACAGATCCATCATTTGGATTCTTGCTAGGATCTATTGAACCATGTGTGTGTGTGTGTGTGTGTGTGTGTGTGAGCTAGCTATATAGTACTTATGCAGTACCACCTGTTTGGCACCTGAATCCAGGTCAAGGCTCATTATTGATTTTAGTAACAGAATCCACATGACGACTCACAGTCAGACAGAGAGCACAACATGAAAACTTCAGCCAGTCTCTTTTTATGAAGATGATGAGTCAGCGGCAGCGGCTTTGCAAGATTTTCACCACGTGCTGGAATGTCTTTAGCCAACTGATTTCACTTTAGTAATCATCAGAGGACCAATCAAGGTAAAACAAGAAAAAGCTAAATTTGTGAAGGACAATAATATAGACTGGAACATCAATCACGCTGTTCAATTAGAGGCACAAGAGCAAAGACTTTCCCTGAATGGCAACATACAGTCCATCCAGCACCTTGCCTGTGTGTGTGTGTGTGTGTGTGTGTGGGAGAGAGAGAGAGAGAGTGTGAGGCAATTAGAGGCAAACTGTCAAAAGTTCCTCATGAGAGGGCTTAATAAATGCCATGCATTTACTAGGGGGTGCCTGTGGCTCAGGAGGCAGAGCAGGTCATCTTCTAATTGGAAGGTTGGTGGTTTGATTCCTGGCTGCTCCAGTCTATGTTCCAAAGTATCCTTGGGCAAGATAGTGAACCCCATGTTGCTGTCTGCTGTGTCCATTGGGGTGTGAATGTGTGCATTAGATAGAACGTAGATGTAGAAATGGGTGTATAGCGTGCACTGGGTGTTCGAGGACAGTAAAAAAGTGTTATTTAAGAATCTGTCCAATTTCTATTTTGTTTAGTCAAGGTACAGCTGAAGTGTTCAGTCTGAAATCCTAGCGTACTACAGTCTGCCAGGTATCACACACCCTCATCCATCTCCCTTTCTGCGGTATATTTTACTCTAAAATATTTTAATATTTTGCAGTACATGTAGTGGTACTCAGTTTGTAAATGTGTTTATTCAGCATTTCCACTGCAGCCTTTAAAGAATATTCAAAAATGACATTTCACTGTGTAACAAAAAAGCCTCATTTGTTACCTGATGGAGACTTTTGTTCTGATGTTGATCATACTGACTGAGGTACCCATGCGGACGGTTTATTCTAGCAGTGCAACTCATTACTTTGTCAGTCAGCTTATATACAATCAATAACTTGAAGTACTGGGTTCATACTGGCAAACATAATGTTCCACACACAACTATGTGCTTCAGTCAAAAAGATGTTACTGTTTACTTGCATTTATTGAAAAGTAAGAGGCCACCATGCTATTCAAATGCAAAAAGGCTTTTAGGTGCAAATGTTGTCAGGCTGCAGCTTGTACTCAAGTTCTTTGTTAGTTACAGTGTAACTCTGTTTCTTTACAACACTGCAGCCACACTTGCACAAAAGATGGCCAGTGACCTCTAGATCAGCTGCTTCTCCATACTGGGTCAAGGAAAAAAAGAAGAAATCCAGAAACAGTGAAGAAAAAAAATCCCTCTTTGGCCAGTTTTTAAATTCTGTTAAGAAAACGAGAAAAACCAGAGTCATGATCAGTAATTTATACTATGATTTTTCCTCCGTACTGTCATCACATGTTAGTTAATGTGTTGTGTTGTGTTAGTCATGGACAGGCGATGCTGCCGTCTCCAACAGGGGGAGGTCTCCTGTGTGGCGTCTCACCGTGACTCCTGATTGTTCTGTAACAATCATACAAAACACTCCTGTAATTAGTTATTTATGACTTTAGTATAATGTAAGTTTTGAAAATTGTGACTTTGATTTGTATTTTAAGTTATAAAAATAGATAATTAAACACGTTTGTGGTTTTCACAGTGAAAATCTGGCTTTTTCTACTCTGATTTCTTTGTTTGTTTGTGATTTTAGGTCCAGTGTGTTAAAACAGTTTGTCAGTCACACACGTGAGGTTGTGCTGAAAAAAAATTATACCAAACAAGGCGAGGTAAAAAAAAATTAAATATGTTAAAACCCTACAGTCCAGAATTGGGCAAAAATTTAAAATCATATCTCCCTCCAAACCTATCGGCTTCATGTATTCGGTACCCGGTCGCGGGGGAACGAGTCCCAAAGCGAACATCATCTGGATCCAGATTCTGGACTTTCAGGCTTTTTGGACTCAACCTGGGAAAGTGCATTTAACACGCTGGTGTTTTTGGCCGTAACTCAGCTGAACATGTGTTGTCCATGGATCTGATCCGGATACCTGAATATATGACACAACTTCTGACTCTAATTAATCCTATCAGTTTAATTAATCACTCAGCTCTCCTACTAAATCTCATATAAGAGATGGAGCTATAACAAAAAATGAAAATGACCATAAAATCAAATGTATTTCACTTTTTAAACTTTGGGAAGTTTGAGTTATCTCAGTGAGACGGACGACGTTCAAATCGGCTAAAACGTCTGCTGGGGGCGGGGCTTGTTGGTATCACTTTGTGAGTCCATTTGTTGTTGTTGATAAAATAAAACAGAAAAATATCCACTACAGACTTTTCAGTTGAGTTGAAACAGCCATGCATTAATTTCTGCTGCACACCATTTCCATCACTCAGCTGTTTGTTTCAGTTTGTGTAGCATTTGGTTTTTGCACGGGTAGAATCAGAATCCTCCTGCATAGCCGAGGAGTCATGAGAGCGAAAGATGTAAATTTCTCCCTTTTGTGTTGTTAAAAGGCATTTCATTCACGGAACAAACCCACATTAATAATTTTATTAAGGTTTAATGAAGTGCAGTTTAATGTGAAAGGCTAGCATGGCTTTCGTGACTTGTCTCATATTTTCTAGATAAGGACTGGGCTATGATGGCATTGCTATGCATGTTTTATTACTGACAGATCGTTACATTTTGCTGGAACAGAACATGAAGAACCTAGAGAATCCAAACACATCGGAAAAAAGAAAATGACAAGCACGTGTTCATGTTTCCAATCATGCAAATGCGCACGTGTTCAATAGAGTTGGATACGTAAGGGTTCTACTGCAACACAAGCCCGAGTTCGACTGAATTCCTCCTTCTGTCAGCCTCCCTATGTGAACTCAAGTGCTTATGACTCCAGGGTTCACAGCCTCAGTCCAACAGGAAATGAATAGGATAACGCTTCTGCCTTTATATTAATAACTTTATCAGTATTCACAAATCAGACCTGCCATCTCTCATTCATTTACATCATAGATGTGACTGGATGCCAACATCCTTGGGATAAAAGCTGCAGAACATTTAATACATTTTTTAATTCTTTTATGTTTTAAAACATGATGTTAAAAAAGGATTTTTTTGCCACAAAAATTTAGTTCATTCATTGTGAAGGAAAGTGTGTATTTCTTAGTTAGACCTTGAGCACTGGGCATGGACCGTGCACCGAACATTTCCTCGGACAAAACCGTTCAGGCCTGCTGCAATCGCACCATCACTGTGTGACTGATCATAAAAAAATGTTTTTCCTCTGGAACACGAACACGGTGTTTAGGGGGTACAAGATATTAGAAGAATCTGGCCTAAACATCTTCAGGTGTCTGAAGAAGAACCTGAAATCCTTTCAGCAAACAGCAGCTTACCAACCTCAACATGCAAGAGCCCTCACAGTTTGAATGGCACTCGTAAATAATGTGTAACAAACTACTTTTTAATTGCCAAATAATCAACAGCACAAATGGCATAAAAGCCTGAGATGTGTGGTAATCCTTTGGAATAAAATCATAAAACCTCATGAAGATGACTAATTATGCTTTAAATCTTTTAAAGATTTGTGTGAGGGTATTTGGAGAGAGAAAGCACTCCTGTGCCACTGAAGTGTGTCAGACAGTTACGGTTACTTTAGTGCTGACTAGGACACCGGCTCCAGGCCTGGACAGACACCGTAACCCGAACACATGAAGCGCACTAAGTTGTGAGTATGTGCAGGTTGTGAGGGACTCCTGGTGGGAACCTGCAGGTACTGTGGAGGACAATGAATTATTAATAAATATTCTGATTCTTTGTCATCTTTAATAAACTGTTACAATTTTAAAGAAGCTGATTTTAGTACTGAGGGCCCGCCTCCCCATCAGGTTGGTGTGATCGTTTTCTTTGCCAAATGCTGCTCAGAAGAGTAAAACATTCAGAAGCAAAGGACGTTTATTGTTTCCATGTCAGCAGAAAGTCTGACAGAGTCACATATTTGATCCATCTGAACAAATGAAACACGATGAAGGAAGTTTTTATAGTGTATTTTTATGTAAAAATATTGGCTCCACTGATGGCCAGAACATGTTTCTTCTCTAAGAGACAGATTTCAGATCAGCTGGAGCGAATATTTAACTGCTCTTCTTACTCTGATAGAGCCACGATCAAAAATTATCTCTTTAAAAAAATAAATAAATAAATAATCTCTACAGTCACAAAAAAAAAATTGTTAGCATAAGAACCAAAAAATATGAACGACGCGCTCAGACCAAAACCTGCACGAACCTCATGCATGAAGGAGTGAAATTAAAAAGAAAGAATACATGATGCATTATTAATCCACTTGGCAGTTGTTGCACAGAAATATAATCGTGAATAAAAATGTGAAAACTTTTTTTGAAGAAACAACTAAAACATTTAACGCTTCTTCAAATGCTACACACGGAAACCTTTTTTCAGGCGGATTTCTACCGTCCCGAATAAAAATATACACAAATGTGATATTTTGTAGCGTTTGATGAGAGGAAAAGGCTCAAATGAAAGCTTACATAAATGCAGGTTTTTTTTATTTACATGGCTGCTGTAGGCATAATCCAGCGGTAAAACACGTCGCTGCTAATTCCAGCATCTCCTGATGATGCTTCTGGCCTTCTTTGTGTCCACGTTCACCTCAATAATCTTTCCTAAGCATGCCGTTTGCAACAGTGAGACACGTCAGCTGATGGCGTCACCGCGCTATCGTCAGCACTGCTTTCTTTCTCCCCTGCAGAGTTGTGGTCATTTTTAATATTTCCTGCGTCTTTCAGATCCACAAACTAAAGCATATTCCCTGAAGTGGGGAATCTTCCAGCTCCGTCGCAGAAACCTATTTTCATTATTAGTTCTGTGCTTATTGTTCTTTGGCTGCATTCACACAGGCAACGCTAAATTAAACACACAAAATGTGACCTAAAATATCAAAAACATCTATATACAATTTATGCAGCATTATGCAACCTCATGCTTCATATGTGATTATTATAGTTACATGCAGCCTAATCAGACAGCAAATGTATCAATTGTATTAAGTCATTTATCCTTCAGAGCCCAAATGAACAAACGTAACAAATAAAAAATAAAAAAATCATTTAGTTATTACATGTCAGCGCAGAATATTTATGCAAATCACTTGATTTCAAACCACGTTGTGCAAAGTCCAACGCTTTTGATCCTGTACAGTTCAGGGACTCATTGTTCAAATGTTCTCTTTAAGCGTTCTTAAAACACAAGAATCCAAATCACAGACGCAGTGTGCAATTAAAGGCAGCTAAATGACTTCCATATCTGCTGTATATCTCCGCAAATCAATTACGCCTGCATTAATTAATCATCTTCTCCTGGTCTCTACTGTATATCACACGAAGCTGCTTCAGTGCCTCGCTGCATTGTGAGTCTGCTGTCACACTCATCATCAGTCAGGTGCTCAAAGTCTACATTTGAACGAAATAGAGAGCGGAGCAGGACGAGCACGATGAAGTTGGATGACAGCACCATCATCAGCCTCATTTCTGATGAGAATGGAAGAACCAGAGGTTGGACCACCTAACCCTGCAGGGCAATCTGACCTTGTATTTAACACCTCAGAAACAGGAGAGACCATTACTGACTTCAGGACGTCACGAAACAGCATCTCCCACATTCGTGGTGTAATAGTGGGGATTGTGAAGAGCCTTAAGTACCCGGGACCCTCTCTGTGCAGCTGGCAGGGTCCACTAGCGCCTTCCAACTGAGCTCTCAAAAGGCTGAAACAGGCCAAACTGCAGCTGAACCTCTACAGGAGCGGAGTCCATCCTGGCCCAAAAGTGCGGCACGCTAGCTGCACTGCTGCAGAGGCAGACATCTAGATATAGACACAGAGCGGTGACACACACCGCACCACACAAACACACACTTATGGCCTTTTACCTGTTAACGACACTTTACACTGGCCAGCCCACAGGGGTGCTGTTTTCTCTTGTGGTGCCGAAGCTTGTGTTTGAGTGTCTGTAATTATTATCTGTTATAATGTTTAATAATGTTAATAATCATAACGTTTAAGACTGAATTTGATTGTACTGTGCATAATAAAATGAAAGCTCATTCATGTGTCACTTATCATGGTCAGAGCCAGGAGAGGATTTGCTCTCAGATCAAACCCTCATTCCTGGAATCTATTTGTTATATTAATACCAAATAAAATGCTGCGTGTCTTTGATTCAGCAGTAGTTCGGCTGTGGGCATTCGGATCTTTTAAAAGGCAGCAATCCAAAATATTTCAGTAGACATTACAAGTAAAGTTCTCCATTACACAACAGATTCTATCCTGTAAATGCTGCAGTATCCATGATCTCCTAAGGCCTAAATTACACTGTGTTGCGGGCACGGGCAGACCCGCGGCCCAGCAGTTTCTCCCGCTACAAGAAGTCTGGGACGGTGCGCAGGTCGTCTATCCGCGGAGAGACAGGCGGGCACACGGACACCCGCACGGACCTCACCGTCTGATGACGCATTTGACGTCACGCGGACGTCCAAACCCGCTAAGCAGATGTCACTCTTCATAACTCTGGGCGCTCCTGAACATCCTTGAGCCTGCTTTCCTTCCCCGAGGCCCCTGTGCACTGAAGCACCAACCTGCAAAGGCAGCCCTCACACTGCAGAAATAACTAATGACATTCGAGTCATGGAAACATGCACTGAACAACGCTCTGTGTGAGAGCCATGTGCTCCTGCCCGCGTCCCCTCAGGCAGCACTTCAACCACGGCCCTCCACAACTCAGCGTCACATTACACTCATCTTTAAAAGCTGAATTGTGCAACTATTGTACATTATTTGACACCGAGCCAGGAAACGATATGCAAACACAGTTGTGTTGCGTTCTGGTTCTGGTGTATGAAAATGTGAGTCGCGTGGTGGATAAAGTGTGTCAGTGCCATCCAGCGCCTGCGCCACCTGCCAGCCTTTACCGTTGCTGTAGCGCACCTGTTGCAAACTTGCTGCGCTTATTCAACACTGAGCGGGGGGGGGGGTAACTTTGCGCAGAGCTTCATCAGCGCTGGCTTCATGCATTAGTGCCATTTAAGAAAATGCAGAAGACCAGATGCCACTGTGTCATGTTCCCCCCGGTACCCCCCCCCCGGTACCCTCAGCCATCACACGCATCCCAAAGCGGAAACTCCACTGGACACTTTCCTAATTAGCAGCAGCCAATAACATCCACGCACTCCAATTAAGCAGCTCGCGCTTCCACGTTCACACTCAGTGGGCAACTTCTCCCACGCACGCGCGCGTGCGTTAAACGGCCGGTCTTACCGTGAGTAGCGGAGTGCCGGTAGCTCCTCGGCTCCTTTTTTTTTTCTTTTTTTTTTCGGGACACCGGATGTTCTGATCCGCCGCTCGCGCTCCTCTTCTCCTTTTTCCTCCGTCTCCTCCGCCAGCAGGTGTGTGTGTGTGTGTGTGTGCGCGCGCGCGCGCGTGTGACCGAGTGAGTTTGTATGGACAGGGACAGCGAGCCTGTGCACGCGTGTGTGCGTTAACGCGGGGAGCGCGAGCCTGACGCTTTCTGGATGTAGTCTGGAGGATAGCGAGGAGGGAGGGTGGTGTCATTATGAAGGCTGCGCTCCCCCCCTCTCTCTCTTTAACCCTTATTGGACCAAAGATGAGACACTAGTGACCAGCTGCTCACTTTATGGTGTCTTCTCAGCCCATCAGCCGCTCTCTGCCTTTGGACCTTCCGCTGCTTCTAATTTTCATTTTCTCCTCTTGTTTTTTCTCCTTATAACCCCCCCCCCCTTTATTAACCAGGTTCATTTTTCTCCGTGTGTCTCGCCACTCCTCTCTCCCTTCTTTGAATTTGCACGTGTGTAAAA
>VUQK01039689.1:0-10567 GCA_015106715.1 Bujurquina vittata
GAATGGCCAAGTCAAAGTCCAGACCTGAATCCAAGCTGAAGACTGCTGTTCACAAACGCTCTCCATCCAACCTCACTGAGCTCGAGCTGTTTTGCAGGAAGAATGGGCAAGAACTTCAGTCTCTCTGTGCAACACTGATAGAGACATACCCCAAGAGACCTGCAGCTGGAACTGCAGCAAAAGGTGGCGCTACAAAGTATTAACGCAAAGGGGCCCAATAATATTGCACGCCCCACTGTTCAGTTTTTATTTATTAAAAAAGTTTGACACATCCAATAAATTTCATTCCACTTCACGATTGTGTCCCACTTGTTGTTGATTCTTCACAAAAAAATACAATTTTATATCTTTATGTTTGAAGCCTGAAATGTGGCAAAAGGTTGAAAAGTTCAAGGGGGACGAATGCTTTCACAAGGCGCTGTAATATTAAAAAGACCTGGGACCTGCACACAATGGGACAGTGTTGGATAACCATATAAAATCGGTCTGAAGCCATGCAGGTCCCACAGAGGACATCTAGTATCTGTATATTTTATCACACCCAAACCTAATGCATGTCTTTATTTTTATGTTCTTCACTGAATAGAAAATCATCAGGAAGTATCAAATGAAAAGGTGTTGCAGTTCTAGTAAGCCTTTATTCTGTGTTTGTGGCATGAAGAGCAGGTAAACCTAAGACTTGACCCCAGTTTCTGTTCCTGCTGTTACAGAGACTTCCCAGTACGTCTGGAGAACAGCCATGTGATTGAGCGGGACCAGATCTTTGTGAGCGTCATTGGACAAGGCCCTGATGGAGCACACTTAAGCTCAGCATTTGATCGGAGGTTAGTATTGTCTTCAGCATATGGCTACTTTCTAACAGGTACTGTAATTTCTTCAATTTGCAAATTCTGTGGAATGAAAAGTAATTTATTGCCATCTACTTAAATACAAATGAAGTCACATAACTCACTTATTGGATTGTTTTTTCAAAACTTATATGTTCAGCATTGCCTTATTTATAGAACATGGTGTCAGAAGATTGACCCAGAAAATGAAAATAGCACAGCCACCACCAAGTTTGAGCCTGAACTGGATTCAGTGCTTCAGCCTGCTGAACTGCTAGCGGCATAGCAGAAACATGTTCGGCTTCAAAGCCATTCTTGCAGACCATCGGACGACTCAGGAGGGGAAAGAGGTGGTCTACTCGCACTGTATACAGTGATAGTGGGATGCTGCTGACCTCAGCTGAGGATATAGTCAAGCAGTGGTAGGAGGTCATCAATCATGGAAACAGTGTCTTTGAATGAGGGGGATGTCTCACCTATCACTGGGGTTGAGATCACTGATGTAGCTAAATGACTGCTCAGTGGTGGGACACCTGGTGAGAGTCGCCCTGAGTTCCTTAAGGCTCTGAATGTTGTGGGGCTCTTTTGGTTGACATGCCTCTGCATGTCATGTGGAGATATGGGGGGGTGCTTTTGGATGACAGTTTCCATAAAAAGGGGGACCTGAGGGTGTGCTCCTACTGCAGTGGGGAAAATAACTGCCGATTTTTGCAAGTTTTGCTACCTAAAAAGAATGGAGAGGTCTGTAATTTTTATCATAGGTACACTTCAACTGTGAGAGACAGAATCTAAAAAGAAATCTAGAAAATCTCATTGTGGGATTTTTATGTGTATTTGATACAACAGAAAAACAGCCCTTAATATTCAGCACAGAAACCTTTGTTTGCAGTTACAGAGGTCAGCTTTTTACCTGCACCAAGTTTTCAGACACTGCAGCAGGATTTTGGCCCACTCCTCCATACGGATCTTCTCCAGATCTTTCAGGTTTCAGGGCTGTCACTGGGCAACATTGAGTTTCAGCTCCCTTCAAAGATTTTCTATAAGTCTGCAGACTGGCTAGGCCACTCCAGGACCTTGAAATGCTTCTTACGGAGCCACCCCTTAGTTGCCCTGTGCTGTGTGGTTCGGGTCATTGTCATGTTGGAAGACCCAGCCACGACCCATCTTCAGTACTCTCACTGAGGGAAGGAGGTTGTTGGCCAAAATTTCGCGATATATGATCCCATCCGTTCTCCCTTCAATGCGGTGCAGTTGTCCTGTCCCCTTTTCAGCAAAGCACCCCCAAAGTATGATGTTTCCACCCCCCATGCTTAATGGTTGGGATGGTGTTCTTGGGGTTGTACTTGTCCTTCTTCCCCCAACACTGTGAGTGGAGTTGATACCAGAAAGCTCTATTTTGGTCTCGTCTGCCCACATGACCTTCTCCCATGCCTCCTCTGGATCATCCAGATGGTCATTGGCAAACTTCAAACAGGCCTGGACATTTGCTGGTGTGAGCAGGGGGAGCTTGCATTCCCTGCAAGATTTTAATCCATGGCAGCATAGTGTGTTACTAATGGTCATCTTTGAGACTGTGGTCCCAGCTCTCATCAGGTCACTGACCAGGTGTCCACATGTAGTTCTGGGCTGATTCCTGACCGTTCACCCCACGAGGTGAGATCTTGCATGGAGCCCCAGACCAAAGAAGATTGACAGTCATCTTGTGTTTCTTCCATTCCATCTAATAATTGTGCCAACAGTTGTTGCCTTCTCACCAAGCTGCTCTGCCTATTGTCCTGTAGCCCATCCCAGCCTTGTGCAAGTCTACAATTTTGTCCCTAGTGTTCTTAGACCCCTCTTTGGTCTTGGGCATGGTAGAGAGGTTGGAGTGTGATTGATTATGTGGAGAGGTGTCTTTTATACAGGTAACAAGTTTAAACAGGTGTAGTTAATACAGTTAATTAGTGCAGTATGCAATAAAATGCAAATTAATTATTTTAAAGTCATACAATGCATACAATAGGTGGGAAGACTCTGTAGTGTATCAAATACTTATTTCCCTGCTGTATATGGGGATCAAAGTCCTCAGTCTCCATGAGAAATTCTGTACCAGGGTCCTGGAGAGGAGACACTCTCTTATCTGGAGAGTCCTTCCATTAGTGGAACCTCGGATTCAGGAGGAACAGCGCAGGTTTTTTTGGTCGCGGAACACTGGACCAGCTCTTTATTCTTTTGAGGATATTTAAGGGTGTGTGGGAGTTTTTCCAACCAGTGTACATGTGTTTTGATGAGACATGAGCCAGTTGAGGGTGTTCTGGCAGCTGACTAGGACTAGCTGACCTCATGGTTATCTGCTAAGTGGGGCGTTTCAGGCATGTCCTACCGGGACGCCTCAGGGCAGACCCAGGCCATGCTGGACAGATTATATCTTTCGGCTGGCCTGGGAATGCCTTAGTGTTTTCCTGATAAGCTGGAGAAGGAAGCTTCTGCCCCCGGCAACCCAGCCCAAGATACACAGAAGCGGATGGTGGATATTCTATGTTGACATACTTTTTCTACTTATTTGATCTTATATAATTGTTTAGAGTTGTTTTGCTTTCAAGTTACTTGTATACTAAACTCAAACTGTAAATCTGTGTGGCAGGTTTGTTCCTGAAAACATGGCATCTTTAGGGAACACTGTTGGTAAGACCACAATATATAGTATGGAAATGATTAGATTTGGCTGCCTCTATAAGTGCTTTTGTAGCTAACTTAAGCAATGTTAACCTTTGGCACTATTGTTCAGCATTATTTTATATTGCTTATTGTCTTTCTGTTATAGTTTGGTAATAATGGGGTAATAAAGTAGAAATTATGGTAATATGGCAAGTTATTACCACTTCATTACCAAAGTAATAATCTAAGTAGTTATACTGTATCAACAGTGGTTGTATCTGAGTAATGTTACATTGAAATCAGGCATGTGTGTGACTAGTCGACTAGACAACTAATCGTTATTGTCACTAGTCGGTACCCGACGTGCTAGTCGGTTAGCCTAATTATTAAGGTTTTAATTGATATCCAGTGTTGTAAATGTTTGTCCTAAATGTTATGCAGTTATCTGCCACCAGATGGAGCTGCAGCCCTGGAATCGTTACAGAAAAATACCATAACTCTCCTAATCTTGGCCTGATAAATTTATTAGGCCTAATAGTGTTAGTTAATTTTAAGTTTCACAATGTATCCTTTAGTGTACCTCTCAAGAAACGCCCTTTCTTCCCTGCAGTTTCTGCTACTTACCCCAAGTTTGTACAAAGAAGCCAAAAACTAGAGAGAGAAATGTGTTTGCACCTTAAAAAAGAGCAGGATCCAGGAGTGTTGGACGCCACTTGCATGTAAAACATCAGGACACAACCAAAAGGTCATTAACACACGCAACGCACCTGCACAGGTATAAACATCCGCTATAGCATCGGCCACGTATGTAGGTTATGTCATAGCTCTACAAAGATCCAGCGCTGAAGTCTGAATCAGGGGTAAGCTAAAGGCGGAGGCTGGAGGAGAGGGAGGTCCATTGCGTGTCATGAATTGTAGAACAAGTATCGTTCTTAATCCGCAGGACTTCTGAGTCGCAGTTGATTTGTTTTTCTTATGTTATTTTCTCATAATGCACAATGCCACACAGTTGAGCAGCATTTAAAGTGCAATTCCTTACTGAAGAACATGATTAACAAATGGCTTTGTTTAGACAGTTTTAGACATTGTCCACTAAACAGTCCTAAATAAAAAAAAAATTTAAAAAAAAAATTTTTAGTTTTAGACTAGTAATTTAGTCTAATTTTTTTCCTTGTTTAGCCCACTAAGAAATTAGTTGCCAGGAACATCCCCAACCCCCAAACATCCCCAAACTTATGTTATATTGTGGAAAAATAATCGCCTATGAGACAAAACCAACTGGTAATAGTACGGTGTTCAGTGGCTTTTGACAACACACGGACTGGTATTGAGTTGGTTATCAAAATTATTTGATTTCCATGTAGTTAATGTGGAAAGGATCTTCTGATTTTTAACTGAGGAGAATTTTAGCAGCTTTTGCAACTGAACTCTTTATTTGCTAAATGTTAATATCATAATCAAGTCAAGTAACATAATCACAATCAAGTAAAAACACACGTGCTATGACTATTTTATATTAAATCACTAGGAAATAAACAATTTATATATAGCTATGTTTCCATAATGAGTCATAAAGTCATAGTTCAGAAAAATTGTATTATTGTGCAAATACAAGATCCTGTGGCTCTGTAAATGTACCACAAACACCACAAAACCTATGAAACAAAACAAAAAGCAAAGATTTTCCATACTGTAATAATATCTGGGGACACAAGGTAGGATTAATTCCAGCATTATAATATGGAAATAGTTTTCTAATATGTTAAACCATCAGCCAATATTACCTTATCATTATGAGGTTACTTCAATAAGTCAGTATACAAAAAATACTAAGGCACAAATATTACCATTTTGTTGTCAGCAGTTTCAAATCATATTGTATTACCAGTATATTACTATTACTTATTGGTTTTGACTAATTGGCATGTTTGTTTCTGCATTATTACTGCCAGATTGTGGTCTGCTATTACCCAGTTACACAAACTCACCTATAACCACAGTTGATACAAAATAATTACTCAGATTTTATTTTGGTAAGTAAGTGGTAATAACGTGCTATTCCCACATTATTGCCTCTTGGTTCCACCTTATTACACCACTATTACTGCATTATTTCACAAGTTACAATAGGCAATGCTATCATGTTGGGTTGTCTATGTGGAATAAGGTTTTTCTAGATCTGTTTTTGATTGTAATTATGTATGTTTAGTGTGTATTTTTGTTTTTTTTCTTTTCCTTGTTCAGCCAACCTGAGCCGCGTGGTTCCTCATGGACTCTTAGTATTTTTCCCTTCCTTCCCTTTAATGGAAAAAACACTGGAATTCTGGAGAGTAAGTGGAAAGTCAGAATCACCTGTGCAAAAACCTATTTCATGTGACATTTCAATTTAATATTAAGGGAAACCTCTGGGCAGACTCTGAAGATAACATTTACAAATGGCAAACATTAAATCTGAATAGATGTGTTTTAGAAGCAGCTTGTTGTGGTAGTTTGAGGTGGGCACCATCAGCTGCTTGCTCATAACTGAAATAAAAATGCCATAAAGTAGCTCATCCATATTAGCTACAGAATTATACAATATTTAACTCAGAGTAAACCTATTTAAAAAGAGAGAAAGAAATCTAAAATTTTACCTTTTTTTTAATTTGACCTTGACCTTTTTTTAATATGACAGAAATTGTCATTGTGATTTACAGATTAAAACATTTCTGAAGTTTTGAGTGTGCCAACAGCCAATAGGAGCTAACAGTACGTGTGAAGCGCTATCACAACCTAAAAGTAATCTTTTATGAAGGTTGCAAAATATACTCCATGCATAGTTTAGTTTGCTTGGGGTGTGTGTGTGTGTGTGTGGGGGGGGGGTGATAAAGAGACTAAAAACAACTGCTGAATGGTTTTTGAACGTCAGAGGAATTTTATTTTGACAGGTCCAAACATTCACTGGCATCCTATTTGCACAATCGTAGGCAATAATTGAGCTACAGAAGAAGGCAAAGGATAGTAAATTGTATGTTAACAAAATCTTTTATCATCTTTTAAGAACTCAGCTTAAATATTGTTGAGCTTTTATTTTGAAAATAAGTATAATTTGACTGAGACTGAAAGCTGAAACAGTATGTAGAGATTGTCAGCCACTGAGTGAGTGAAAGAGACGGCTAGAAATGTTAAAATGTAATTTTGTTATGGCTGGGTTATTGTTTGAAAGGCCAGAACATTTTATAGAGGGTCCACTGACCTCCACCCACACCCACGGGATCACCCCCGACGAGTGTGAAAGCTGCATCAGGAGGAGACACAGAAAGGGAGGCAGACAAGCTTTTAGTTTTGAACAGAAGCTTAGCAAATGAATCAGAAAACTTTCACCATGAGTGGCAGCAACTTCCCGAGTACAAAATACAAATTTCCCATGTTTATAGTGTGTGTTATCTTCATATAAAGACACCCTGCGCTTCTGACTTTTAGCCACATTTCGGAGCCATTTTATACATTTTCTCTATGAGCATATGTGGCTGTAGGAGGCTGGTGGCATTTATGAGAGAACCATAAATCAAATTACCCATGTAGAGCAAACAGTTTGGACATCAAGCAAACAGAAAGCTTTTTTGTTTTCCAGATTATTCTACAGGCTCAAAATTTACTGCTGCCGATGGAAAAATGTAATTCTTCATACAACTTAAACTGAAAAAAGATATTTAAACATATTTAGGTATCGATGTCCAAAGCTTTGATGTTTGTACGGAAAGCAGCTTTAATATTGGCGAGCTGGTCGGGCTCCAAAGGGGCCTGATTTGGTGAACTTGTTTGAGATGCTTCTCTTTGAAATGAATTAGGACATTTTTGTTTTTATAAAAACTGTGAGACAAATTGATACCAAAAGTCAAAGCACACGTTTCCCAATCGAGCCACACATCCGCACTGATGAATAATAAATATTGTGTCTCAATGCTATTGCTTTGGCATGCTTTTGTTTTTAGAGCACTACGTCCGTGTATAACTTTGTCTATGTCTATTGTTTGTATTGTGTTTTTCAAGCTCCTACGGGATCAATAAAATATAATAATAATAAGAGTCATAAATTTGACTAATATTACATTTTGTGCCACAATGCTCAATCATCTTTGCCAACTAACCACTGCTAACATTAGCTGATAACACCCCGCTCTCTATCTGTGGTCATGTCACATCTTAGAAGACAAATGCAAAGCTCACAGCTTTAGAGAGGTAGTCCACAATCAAATGTGTGTTGCCTCAGTGGCTCCGTCCATGATTTGTAAGATGTTACTGTGTAAAATCACTTGCTGCGCGTGTGTGTCATCACCAGGCTAACGGACATTCAGACCGCATTGAGAACGTAAAGCCCATCTTTGTTGAATCCAGAGGGAAGGGCACCTTTAATGAGGTGAACTTTTTTTAAAAAAAAAAATTATCCGATCTGTTCACACCCTTCTGTTTTTTCCAGTCTAAAAATATTTCCTAAACTAGTTATAGTTTTTTTTAAAAAAAGTTTCTGTTTGTGCCTTTTCTAGGTTATTGATGGATATTACAGCAAAGTCAATGATCCAGCAACCAAAGGAGGCGCCTTCTTTGCTGTGTGTCGAGGGAAGGTGAGCAGGTTGTCCTGAAGTCTGTGAAGTGTTTTCCATTTGACTTTCACCTCAACAGTTCATAAAGCTTTGAGATGGAGCGTTTAGTTCATATTATGGGTACACCGAAGTTTACGTGGGCACAGATGTGATGCTAATTCTGGGCCTTTCACCGAACTGTTCTCTTTACCGGGGTGTGACAGTGGTACAGCATACATCTCAAATGAGTTTATAAAATAAGAATTGGGTGATTTTCTCTAATCCGGGTTAAAAATGCAGACACTGGCTCAGATATATACATACAGTATTTGTAAATATATGTATATATACATATATACTTATATTTACATATACAGCAGATACAAAACAACAACGTGAAATGTCAAGCAAAATATTAATGTAAACAAATCTCACGGTGTTTGAAAAAGTAGCAGGAAGAAGCAACGGCTTACCCAGACCTGTCCACAAACTGATGCGCACACACACTTTTAAGAGTGCTGCGAACACACGGTTGCACTAAGTTAGATTTCCCTCTCAGATCACACCTCCGCTCTCTATTCTTAAAGAAATTTTGAATATTCTTCAGAAGCATATTTTTTGGATTTGTATCTTCCCGATACCAAACATTATGTATCATTCTTAGTGCTCTTTTTTTGCATTGTACATATTTTTTGTAAAGAAATATTATGTGTTCCCCCAGACTTCAACACAATACTCTAAATATGGCAATAACATTGTCCAGTAAAGATTGTGTAAAATGTTATTGTTGGAGATATGCCTTGTTTTTGCTAATATCCCTCTAGTTTTGGCCATCGTATCACACACGTGTTTGATATGAGGCTTCCATCATAATTGTGATCCAGAATTACACCTAGAAACATATATTGAAAGACTTCAATCAATACATTAATTTCCAGCTTTACAGTTGTGTTAATTTCTTTATTTCTAAACAACATAAATTTTGTCTTAGTTAAATTTAAAGATAAACATTGGTTTGATAGAAATAAATTAAGTTAACCAGTTTCTTTTCCAACAGCCTCCAAAAGCTGTTTTAGATCATCCCTAGAACATTTTAGTTGTTTCCTCATCTAATTGTTATTTTCAGCATAATATCAACGTAGCATGTCTTTGGACTTGGAGTCTCCCACAGGTCTGAACTCAAAACCTTCTCGTTGAGTGGCACCTGCACCATCGCACCGTGCTTGTTTGGATGATTGGTCATGAATGGTTGTCTGTCCTGCTATATTTCCAGGATGCACCTCGTCTGTTGCTCTGACATCACTGACTAATTGGATAAGCGGTTAAGAATGGATAGATGTGGAGTTCTGATTTTCTTTCAGGTTGTTTTATGGTTACACAAATGTTTTTCTCTCACAGCCATGTTGTAATTCTCTTGCTGTGGTAGGCCAGTGAGGGTCTGGATTTTGCAGACACCTTTGGCCGTGGTGTCATCATCACTGGGCTTCCTTTCCCTCCAAAGATGGACCCTCGAGTTATCCTGAAAATGCAGTTTTTGGACGAGATGAGTCGAAAGAAAGCTCCCGGGCTGAAAGTATGGGTCACTAACAATTGTTTCCTTGAAAAGACTGGATGATGTTTTAGTGGCTCAGTTGTATCACAGTTGTGGATTTCTCTGTCTTTGTGTCTGAACAGTACTTATCGGGACATGAGTGGTACAGACAGCAGGCTTTCAGAGCCGTGAACCAAGCCATCGGTAGAGTGATTCGTCACAAGGAAGACTATGGAGCCATCTTCCTGTGTGATCAGAGGTCACATACAGTGATATCATGCATAACATCCTCCACTCTACCCTCCACTTCACCTTCTGTAACACAAAAAAGTCGCATTTCATTCCGAGGTCACCTTAATTATTGATGATTAAAAGAAAACTTTCCCCACAGATTTAAAAGTGCTGATGCCCGAGCTCAGCTTCCATCGTGGGTGAGGTCTTATGTGCGTCTCTATGACAATTTTGGCAATGTGGTCCGTGATGTCTCTCAGTTCTTCAGGACTGCACAGAAAATGGTGAGTTGTCGCATTTCTGCAGTTCACATAATTCTTGCATTTTTTTTTTTTAAAACAGCTACACACACACACACACACGTGTGTATATATATATATATATGTATATGTGTGTGTGTATATTTTTTAGCAAACATTTGTTTTTATGAGAGAGTTTTGTGGTAGATGGGTTGATCTATGTTCCTACCCTCACCTATGGTCATGAGCTTTGAGTAGTGACTGAAAGAATACAATCGCGAATACAAGCAGCAGAAATGAGTTTCCTCTGAAGGGTGGCTGGCCTCTTCCATAGAGATGCCTCCTGGGTGAGGTGTGCTGGGCATGTCTCACCTGGAGCTGGCCCAGGACATGCTGGAGGGATTATTAGCTGGCCTGGAATTGGCTCGGGGTCCCTCCGGATGAGCTGGGGAGAGGGAGGTCTGGGCTTCTGTGGGTAGGCTGACACCCCCCACCCCCCACCCCCCCCGGCGTGGCCCCGGATAAGTTGAAGAGGATGGA
>VUQK01039689.1:10587-34751 GCA_015106715.1 Bujurquina vittata
GATTGGCTCGGGGCCCCCCCGGGTGGGGGGGGGGGGGGGGGGTCTGGGGTTTTTGGGGGGGGGTGTCACCCCCCCCCCCCCCCCGGATGGCCCCGGATAAGTTGAAGAGGATGGATGCATGCATGGATGGAGTTTTGTCATAGTTTCTGTAGAATAAAGATGAAGTTCAGGGTTTTTGTAACATCATGGTAATCTTTTTTGTCTTATTACTAAATGCTTTGGATCATACATGTGTACTAACACTACTAACTGCTAATGAATGTCTGGTCATGTGTAGTGAGGGGTGTATACACACTGTTGTGGAAGTTGGTTACTGTTATACTTGTCAGCTTGTACCAACTGTTTGTGTTTTCCGTGTTTTAGAGGCCTGTGGTTGAGAAGAAGGCTCCAGCAGAGACCTGTGGGACTGTGTGTTTACCAGACACTCAGTCCTCCAGTTCCACTTCTTGCTACTCCTCCCAAAGTTCTCACACCCAGAAGGCCAAAGTGCTGGACGCCCACCTTCCCAGCCTGAAGAGGAGGAGACTCAGTGAGTATCGAATAATAATTATGTTTTGGTGATTTGCTTGCTGAGAACTTATGTCCTCTGTAATTGTTTTGTTCACAAAAATGTTACATTGAAAGATACTTTATTTCGTCATTTCTCAGGATATCTTATTCTAGCATACTGAAGAGGAAGATGTTCTTTTGCTGTACTTTACATAAATTTAAAAAGGAATTCACAGACATGAACATCAGCAGTTAAAATTCAGAAATAATATTACAGTGCCTTATGAAAGCATTCGGCCCCTTGAACTTTTCAACCTTTTGCCACATTTCAGGCTTCAAACATAAAGATATAAAATTGTATTTTTTTGTGAAGCAGCAAAAGGTGGCGCTACAAAGTATTGACGCAAGGGGGCCCAATAATATTGCACGCCCCACTTTTCAGTTTTTTATTTATTAAAAAAGTTTGACACATCCAATAAGTTTCATTCCACTTCACGATTGTGTCCCACTTGTTGTTGATTCTTCACAAAAAATTACAATTTTATATCTTTATGTTTGAAGCCTGAAATGTGGCAAAAGGTTGAAAAGTTCAAGGGGGCCGAATACTTTCACAAGGCGCTGTAGTCAGCACACACTAATAAATGATGAGCTCAATAATAAATAGTAGAAATGTAACCAACTAAAATCCAATTAACCCTACAGTTTATGGAAAGTGATTTATCAGAAGATTCCAGAGCTCTTACAGAACGCCCACTGCCTAGAGTTGTCTCAGGGACCTGACAGCTCACACAATAAATGATAAATGGACTGGAATTCACCCAATCACAGAAACATTCATACACATTCACTCCCGATGCATCAATCACACCTCAGTGGATGCACGGGAAGCAACTTCAGTATATTGCCCAAGAGTACTTCGGCATGTGGACTGAAGGAAGTGGAGATTGATCCACTGAGCTTGCGTTTGGTAAACGACCTCTTCCACCAGCTGAGATGCAGTTGCACAGAAGTGAGTCCTTGATGGATTTGAACCTGTCCCTTTGACTTTGTGATCAGATGAGAACACTGGAGCCAAGGGGATGGCCAGTATCTGCATTGAGTATGAGAGTGAGGTGCAGGAGAATCAGAGGAGACCGGCCAGCCTGCTAGATGCTCTGGAGCGAGGCAACCATTGCATTGGAGAGGACAGTGATGCTGGCATGGGAGAGGAGAAGGTAGCTCATTTTGACTTTAGTCTGTTCTACACAAAGTTCTCTACTCTCATATGTACCAGTTAGTATGAGACAAAGTAAGAAGTACTGACTCCCCTCTTGAATAACAGACACAACTGTGTACTGAGTATGTACTGTGTTGCACTACAAAACCCAAAAAAATGTAAATACTAGTTCCAAGATTTTCCACTTGACTTATTTTTGTGCATTTTTACTTTTGAAGGCGAATCGTTTGTCCACACTGTCTCTTCAATACGACAAGAGGATAGAGGATGAATTGCGAGGAGGAAAACGTAAAATCAAGTTGGTCCAAGAACAGGTATATGATACTCTAACACAAAGCTGTACTCAGTGTTTTCTGACAGAGGGAAATTGGGGCTGAATTAGTGAATTTTTAAAATCTACAACTGAATTTGAACTTGTATGTTCAAGGAGAGTTAGTTAATCAGGAGGTGCAGAGGACTAGTAAGGAGGAAGCTATGAAGAGGATGAAAAGTGGAAAGGCAGTTGGTGCAGATGATACCTGTGGAGGTATGGAGATGTCTTAGGAGAGAGGGCAGAGGACCAGATTGTCTAACAGTCTTGGCGAGTGAGAGGATTCCTGAGAAATAGAGGAGGAGGTTACTGTTACAGCTTTTCAAGAACAAGGCTGATTTTCAGAACTACAGGGGAATAACGTTGATGAGCCATGCCACAAAGCGATGGGAAAGAGTTGCTGAAGCTACACTGAGCAGTGAGCAGCAGTATGGCTTCATGCCAAGAAAGAGCACAACGGTTGTGTTGTTTGCTTTGCAAGGTGCATATGATAGATGGCCAAGAGAGGAACTGTGGAGGAGGGGCAGAGAAGTATGTGAGGCTGGTGCAGGACATGTGTGTTGACAGAGAAAGTGGTGAGGTAGGAGTGACAGATGGTTCAAAGTGGGATCTTCTTGTTTGCAATGCTGGGCTGGTTGATGGATGATGTTAGGCAGGAGTCTCCACAGACTATGATGTTTGCAGGTGATACTATGATCTGTAGTGAGTGAAGCAAGCAGCTGGAAGAGATTCTGGAGAGGTGGCACTATGCTTTTTTTGTGATGTCCATATTTACAGTGCTGTGGGTATCTTTTGACAGTTGTAAACAAAAAGTTGACAGTGCACACGTGAGCGGTTTATTTTTTCTCCATACTTGTTGCAGAAACTGAGTGTCTCTGAGGATGTGTCTGAAGAAGGTAAAGCCAGCAGGGCTAAGAAGTTCCTGGCATACATGAAGAAATCCCTGAGTCAGGTCAGCTTTGACCACATCATACAGGCTCTGCAGACCTACAAGAAGACTGATGACCTGGATCTCCTGCTGACTGAGACAGCAATTTTAAGTGAAGACACCAATACTCACAGTCTGCTCCATGGTAAGTCTTCTTCTCCAATGAACAGCAAGCTACCTGTACATTACTTAATCCTCTTCGTCCCTTGTGGGACGCAAGACATCAACCTGCTGATGTTTCCATAACAGGTTTTTTGTTTTATGGGATGGGGAACCTCCGGGCCTGTAGGAACAGGATTTTTCATTCAGGTTTACTCCCCTTTCCTTTGCGTAAAAATGCAGGAACCTGCAAGGCAGCAGGCAGGTTTTGCAATCGGAGTTGCCTTCTCCTAGCCTTTTACCTTACAAGGCAGCAGGGGGATGCTGGTGAGTGCAGGACATGTCTGCACACAGCACCTCCCGGGCTCAGCCTGCTCTGAGATCTCTCATATTTCAGCATTGCCCATGGTGCACCACAAGGAGGAACTGTGAGAGTCCAGATGTGGAGGCTGCATATCCATCAGGAGTGGGCTGATTTACAGATTTATTAAAGAAATTATTGAATTGAAAAGAGTGCATATATAAAATGTTATGTTAACAGTATTATTTTTAATAGTTCCTCATTTTTATTTTATGCCAGGAACATGTTTCTCTTTTAAGAAAACTGTATTTTTGCTCGATATACAGTATCAGCTGCTAGCCAGTTGAAGCCCAGTTGCAATGAATATGTGCTAAATGCAGTTTAGCACAGACTGGCTGAAATAAGCAGGACTTTCTGTGAAAATCACATTTTCAAGGTGGCAACATATACATTCAGGTAGTGTCATTTGGACAGTGGCAGACGTTTTATAATTTTGCTAGTATACACAACTGCAGTGAGTTGAAAATCAGTAATAATAAAGTTAAGATTG
The DNA here is from genome assembly GCA_015106715.1 of Bujurquina vittata. Classification (NCBI taxonomy): domain Eukaryota; kingdom Metazoa; phylum Chordata; class Actinopteri; order Cichliformes; family Cichlidae; genus Bujurquina; species Bujurquina vittata. The sequence goes on from VUQK01039689.1 coordinate 14,481, forward strand.
AAATTCAGACTTTAAGCTTTAATTCAAGGGGTTTAACAGGACTATTTAGGAATTATGGCCATTTTTATACATGGTTGTCCATTTTCAGTCTCAAAGGAATTGGACAAACAATTTTAAATGAGGATTGTTTTTAGTGCTTGGATAGAAATGGCTGCAGTGAGTGACTGCTTGAAGAACAGAACTGGTGGACATCACCATGTTTTGCTTTGCTCTGAATTCATATGGACCCAACTGTATTGCTTCAGCTTCCACAGATGTACAAAGTAGCCACAGCTTGTGCACGTCTCACCCACGTCAGCATGTATTTTCTCTTTGGATAGTAAAATTTTAACTTGCTTTTTTAGATGCAGTGCAGGTCACAGCCACTTTATTAGTTTTCAGCCTCGTCTCTTACAGGAATTTCTCATCAGTGACATCATGCACTGTAGGTGGAATCCTCAAAATCTTTCCAGTTTTCTTCCCAGGTTTTCACATCATCTCTCCGACTTTACTTTTGAAAAACTCAACATAACAGGAATCGGTTTTGGCATTTACGCAGATATCACATCAAAAGTCATCATTTTGGTATCGCGATCCGGAATACGTCACCAATACGTTCGGTCACTCCTACCGCTCTCTGAGCGCGTGTGTGTGCAGATTGTTGGGTTATACAACAGTAAATGGTTGATTGTTATTGCTGTGTTGTGTCACAGGCTTCTACCAGTTTGTTCGCCCCCATCACAAAAAGAGGTTTGACGAGAAGTGCCAGGAGCTGACGGGGCAGGGCTGTGGGTACAAACCTGACCACTCTCTGTCCAGAGACCAGAAGACCGTGATGCTGCAGAGCGGTATGAGACACCTATTCCAGATTTACTCGGTGCTCTCCATTTTTGTAAATGTGTCAGATATTGGCTCAAGCATACATTATCTGTTATTACTACCAGTTATATTGTTAAAATAAATCGGGAGGATATTTACGTCATTCCGTCTAAGTGTCTGTCCATGAGGGGGTTTTTTTACAGTGTTGTGCCATAAAATGATGGCCTGTATTTAAACTGTTGTCAATGATTATTTTTGGCCCGTAATCTGTTATATACATATGTTAGATATATCTCTCGTGAATGAAGTCATTTTGAGCCAGAAAGAACATTCCTGTTGCAGGGTATACGTTTTTGCCAAAGCGCCTTTTATATATCCTTAGTTTATCAGGAGGACATTGAGGGCCGCAGAAATTGCAACAAATGTAACATCACAGTTCTTTAAAGATATTTGAGGAGGCTAAAAGGGGCCAGATTGATGATGATGTAGCTACAATAACACAGTCATACATAGAAAAACAAGTCATTTCTTTTTATATAAGTCCTTCATGAATCCTCTTGACCACAGCAAAGATACTACACGTTAAATACATAAAAACTTTTGGCTGATGATCACTTTTTTTGCACATCGGTCTATAAACTCCAAAACCACAAGGCATGTGCCTTGAAATTTGGCATGTGTGTTCTTCACGCTTCAAAGACGAGATTCATATGTCTGTTGGTTTGTCCATCCATCCGGGCTTCACTCTGTGCGGTTTTACCTTTCTGGTGAAAGTATTAGTCTTGCTACAAACTGTGGTTGCCAGGCTACAAAACCAGTTGGCGACCCAGTGAGACGGTGCAACATCCAGATAAGCTCGCATTGAAAAAACATCTGGACTCCTGCTCCCTTAAAGTGCTGTCCAGTATCACCAGAGAGGTCCACTAGATTGGGTCGTGACATAAAGGTGGATCATGGGCACCCACAGTCACCACTAGAAAACCTGGAGACCTGGAGAAGCTGCGGGTTATTATTGCCAAACTACACTACGGCAATGATGACACGAAGGTCCTGAGGAATGCGTGGGACAGAGCTCCGCAGACCTACAATGGGAATCGGATTACTATCTTTCCTGACTACACTGCCAGTGACACCAAAGTCAGATCTCCGGTCACGGATGTACGCGAGGCATTACAGACGGTAAAGGAGTCTGTTTTAGGCGACTCTACCCGGCTAGACTCCAGATTACGTACCTGAGTAAGGGCAGAGAGTTTCTGAACCTCAAAAAGCCATTCAGAACATTACTTCTCCAACAGAGATGGAAAACTAAACGTATCCTTCTGATCCCTCTGTTCTCTGGGGATCCAGCACAAAGCATGACAACAAGGTCATTTTTTTTACATTTCTGCCCTTTTTGAAGAAACTCTGGTACAGCTGTAGCTTGGTTTGGTTTGGTTTTCTAACCCCACTCCTCAAATCCCGACTCATGTACCGAAGGGTTACTTCTGCCTGCAACATACTCTGGGGAGACTCAAAGTATCACTCTTGAGTAATTATGTTACTCTTCCCACAGCTCAGGCAGAAGGAATAGAGTCTCCATACGTAGGCATATTCATCCACCGGCAAATTAACTTCACACAAACACTGATACGTAAAGACGCCAAAGGGAGAAATGTCTTGGTTAATGGAGTAATTGATGGTGTCACTGCTAAACATTTATGCGGCTAATGAAGGTGAACCTGGATTTATTAGAACCCTGTTCATTATGGTATTAAAGTATAGTCCTGGTTTGCTGCTGATGGGAGTGGGATCTTAACTGTGTCTCAGCTAATGGATCAACAGCCTGCCTGTGACTCTGTCTCACTGAAACAGGATATAGGACACAGGCTAAAAATGTAACAATGGAGACTTTACCACATCCCTTCTTCACAAAAAACATTTCTATCCTTTATTACAGAAGTATCACTGTATTTGCAGAGTTTTTTAAGTCATTATATAAGAATACAGACACCTGCTATGATGACAGAGAATTTGCAGAGTTCCTAAAAGACAAAAAAACTGACTGAATTGCCCAAGGCAACAGTCTCAGTCTCCCCATCTCAATACAACCTCTATAATTCAAATTACAGTTTCAAAACAAAACAAAACTGATCATTAATGATTTGGAGCGATGGTCCTCCCTTCCCCTCTCTCTGATGGACCATGTTGAAATTTGGCAAAAAAAAAAGTTGCCCTAGAATTGGACTTTACACCTTGCAGCTACCCAAGTCAGATGGAGGCCTTAAACTGTAAAATATTATTTCTTGGCTCCACAATTGAAGCCCTTGTTAATGTGGATTCAGAATGATGCATATACTCCGTGACTCAATATAGAGAAAAACTTGTGCTCAGAGCCTCTGCAAACCTTCGTAGTGATTGAATGCACTGAGAAATGTTTATGTAGTTTAACGTCTCAGAGCTGTGCCAAGAGCACACTGAACATTACAGATATTTTTATATTGGACAAAGACACAGTTTTTGTAGTTTTGCCTCTGAAATAAGAATGCTGACAAAGAGATGACTGAGGTTTCATTTCTTATACATAGTCCCCCATTTTCAGAGGCTCAAAATTAACTGGACAGTGTAAGGATTGTTTTTAATACTTGGGTAAAAATCCTTTGCAGTCATTGGTCTAGAAGCCATGGGCATCACCAGATGCTGTGTTCCCTCCACTGAGATGCTCTAAAAGGCCTTTACTGCACCGTCTTCAGTTGCTGCTTGTTTGTGGGTCTCTCTGCCCTCAGTTTTGTCTTCAGTATATGAAACGGATACTCTGTTGGGCTGAGGAGAATGACCGGACTGCTTTGAGTTGATGGAAATTAACAACTATTCCTTAAAAGAACCTCTCTGAGCGCACCCTGAAGCAGATTGGCTACAGCAGTAGAAGATGCCTCGGATGTTCTCACTCCATTTAGCTAAGAGCAGGAAACTGAGACTACAATTCACAAATTGTAATTGGAAAAACGTCTGTTCTGATGAGTCTCAATTTCTGCTGCACCAGTCGGATGGTAGGGCCAGATCACGCCCGTCCCTTTATGACCACAGTACTCTTCTCCTGATAATACCTAAAAACACCATGCAGATCAAACTGGTTTCTAAACAGTCACCAGATCTCAACCAAGTGGCTCACCTTTGGGATGTGGTGGAATGGGAGAGTCCCATCATGCATGTGCAGCCGACAGTCTGTTAGTATGTCTGCAGTGTAATAGCGTCACATCAATATGGAGCAACATCTCTGATAAATACTTCCAGCACCGTGTTAAACCTATAGTCCCCCCAAAATTAAGGCAGTTCTGGACACAAGAGATACTCCTAATGTGTGACAAAGAAAACGATTATATTCACATTGTAAAATGAATAATGGGTGTTCTGTCAAAAGAGTGCAGTAAAATTTCTTTTCTTAAGTTACAGACAGAGTGGCTGCTGAGGGTCCAAACTCACAGCCTACCTGCAGTCAGCTCAACAAAGGAGGACAACAGCTGACCCAGCAAGTAACGAGAGAGCATCAGGCTGGTAGGAAATGGAAATAATCACATTTTTAGAATTTAATAAAAAGAATCACATTCTTACCATTGAGCTGAACATTATTAGAGTTGCTTTACGCTGAGATCCATGAAGCTGGTAGTTTGTTTACTGCGTGTTGAGGGTGAGAACTTCAAAGACCAACGCTAAAAAACTAAATGCCACTGTATAGATTTATTTTGTGTCGTTGCACATGGTATTTATCTTATTCTTGTGTATGTCACACAGTCACAAACTGCATATTTCAAGGTCAAAAGATGCTCCCACTAATTATGACATCAAGATTGTTCCACTCATCTGGGCAGGACAAACGTTACTATGAGCCTGCATATCATCCAGCATTAAAGAATACTGCAGTTTAGTTGAGAGTTTACCCAGACAAAGAGGTTTATGTGTCATGTCTGATCAGGTTCTGCACCAAAGAGTGAATTCCACACGACCTTCCTGACCGATGTGAAGAAAGCTCTCGGAGCAGAGAAATCAGCAGAGCTGTTTCAGGCCATTCACAGCTACAAAAAGACAGACGACTATGAAAAACTGGTGACCACAGCAGTGAGCTTATTCACGGAGAAAGATGAGAATTTTAGCCTCCTCGTCAGTAAGTTCTTTCAGATCACAGCATGTTCTTAGTATCATCTTGTAAATGTTTGAGATCTGAACAAGAGTTTCTCTTCTTGAGGATTCGGCATGTTTATTCGTCCTTCCCGTAAGAAGCAGTACAAAGAGATGTTGGACGCTTTGATAGGCCAGCCAGTCTCGACTCCTGATGTTCCTGCTGTGACTGAAGAACAGCAAAGACAAAGTCGAGGTGAATCCCATTATATTAGAAAGACGTGCTTTAACTTCAGTTTGATTCATGTCAAACTTTGGGACCAATCATTAGTAAATGTCTCACGGTACTTTATATTGTAGCGTTGGCGGGGGGGTTAACTTTCCCACATGAGAAACTGGGACACTTGTTAAAATCACCATATTTTTGCAAAATCTTAAAGACTTTTAACTTTATATAAAATCCCATTTCTATTCTGCTTCTAGTTTAATTACATCATCTGCAGTTTTTCAGTTTCTGTCTGTTTGGGGCTTAAACAAGTACATTAAAGTCTGAGGTGGAGGTGATCACATACAACGGTAGAGCCAGCATCTTCTCAGCAAGTCTCCTTATGTGTGGAGAGTTCTCCTCTTTGAGAGGACAATAAAAATCCACCACTAGACTGAGAGCCACAAATGGCCTGCTACTGAGTGTTTGCTCTCATCAAGTTCACAGTTTTAGTTAGAATGGAGCTGAGGACACACACAAACCAAAAATGTAAAAGAAATCCTTAAACATAGAAATCTGCAGAAATCTGGACAGTAGTCCAGCCTAGAAGGAATAAATGCATCGATTAGCTTCTCAGCATCAGTCTGAGAAAGGATGTTTCTAATTTTAGCAGTATTGCTCAAATGCAAAAAGCAGTCCTACTTGTTTAATGAATTAGCTTTGCAGCATCACTGGGGCCCTTTTTCCACTACCCGGTGCCGGTGCCAGTGTTTGAACCGTTCAGCATTTTTTCCACCATGAACTCACTCGGTGCCCGGCCGAAAAACGGGTTCAGCTCCAGCACCGCAAGTTAGCTGGTCTGGAACCAAGAACGCGAGACGAAAGCAGCAGAAGGGCGTGACTGCCATCTCAACGTAAAGTTTCCTGACACTATTTCACTGCATGCTGTTTATTAGAGGAGAAAAGCAATGCAATTTTCATGGCTGTGAATTAGGCTCGGCGCTAAGGCTGAGCGTGCTGCTTTGTATCAGTTCATGGCACAGATAAAAGGATTAAATCCAGAATAGAATTCTGAGCACTCTACTATGGAGCCAGCTCCCAGTTTAGGTTTGGGAGACAGACACTCGCTCTACTTTTTAGATTAATCTTAAAATCAGGTGGCCATAAACCCTCCCTTAGTTATGCTGGAACAGGCTTAGGCTGCTGGGGGATTCCCATGATGCACTGAGTGTTTCTTCTTCACTGATCTCTTTTCGCGCTGTGTTTTTATACACCACTGCTGTATTTAGAAGTTTAAATTAGCATTAGTAATTATTCAATTCTGGCCTTTTCTCCCATAGCGTGTCTTTTCTTGTCTCTCTGCTCCTTTGTCTCATTGTGGCTCAGGAGGTAGAGCAGGTCATCTACTGATCAGAATGTTGGTGGTTCCATTCCCGGCTGCTCCAGTCTGCATACCAAAGTATCCTTGGGCAAGATACTGAACCCCAAGTTGCTCTCCAATACAACTTGTCAGAGTATGAATGTTAGAAAGCACTTTGAAATAGAAAACAGTGCTTGTGTGAATGTGTGTGTCAATGGGTGAATGCAGACATTCTATACTAGTATAAACTAGTCCATTTACCCTGTTTTCTTTTTTTCCAGCTTCACTGTCATCTCCTTTGAAGTCCCAAAGCAAGATTTCCAGTTTTTTCTCAAGCAGCCAAAGATGATAGAATGTAGCTGAATACTAAATGAATGGACCAGAATTCCCTCTTGAACTGTGCAATATTATGCAGTCTCTGTAGTCTTCAGCTTCCCCAGAAACTGTTTCTCTCCAGACAATGACATCAGCAAATCAGTATTGGTCATTTATTCAAACGTAATTTTGGGAAAAGGGAATTTTTGTACGTTGTTGTAAATAATGTGGGCTTTTTTCCGTGTCTTAAAATGTGAATCTAATATGGAGAAATAAAATGTTTTTCTTTTTTAAGCTAATTGAATTCATGACTTGTGTTTCATTTATGTCTGCAGCAACAGTTATATCAGTTACACTGTAAACAGAACCTGGTACTGGTGGGAAGAAGAACTCCCTTTTAACAGGAAGAGGCCACTAACCAGGCTCAGGGAGGGGGGGCTTGGAGGGGCAATAAGACGGAAAAGAGTAGCATTGAGATGCAACAAACTAGTTTGCCCTCTTAAATAACTAAAAAAATCAAATTGCACGTGTAATCTGAAATTATGACAAAACAATATAAATTAAAGGGAATGTGCAATTTCATGCTACAACTACTGACCCGCACCAAAGTTCCCCTGTATTCACTCACCGAGAAAGAAATATGCACTATACGCAACTTCATAAAAGTAAAGTTTTTTTGAGTACAGAATTAAAACAGGTCAATACTGAACCTAATGAGGATCATGCTAAACTGTCCCAGTGTCCCGAGATCATGACAGCCTCTGTTCCAGCTCCCTCTCCAGTACCTCCTTTTATTATTTGTTTCTCTTTGCTTTTCTATAGTTACACATTTATTTTATTTAACTGTTTGTATTTATTTATTAAACCTAATTTATTTTCCCCTCTCTCCATAATATCACCTTTTGGACTCAATAGAGTCTCATATCCACACTCTGTGCCTGGTCCTGAGGAGTAAAGGTCAACACAGCCAGCTCTTTTTGTTTGGAAAACTCTGACTTTAAGCCCAACACTAAGCCATTAATCTTAGTTCGCGGTACACCCCTCAGTACTGTGTTCCAAAATAATAATCTTTTTAAAAATTTGCATTTTGCTGGAAAATACGAAGGCCTCAAGCAAACATCACGAGATTTCTGTTTAGTTCTCGCGATATCTCGTTTCACCACAGTACATTACTTCCATCATGGCAGGCAGTAAGTTGGTTCTAGAGGGTAGAGTAAGTATAAACGGCTTTATTTTAGGGCTCAGCGTGCTTGTAATCCCAATGATCAGAACCTGGTTTGGGCGTCACGACTGGGTCTTTGATTATCTGACTGAGACTTCCGGGAAAATAGTGATTTCTTTTCACATTGCCGTTGTTAATGGCCTCTTGCTTCTAATATACAGAGGACCTCTGTACAAGGTAGGTACTGACATTAACCAACTTTGTTTCATGCTGAAACAGTCGGATTTTGAGAAATAGGCACCTCAGTTTTAATGACATCCTACAGTTACTATTGAGAACTAATTTTGTGCCGTCTGTATTACGTACTCAATCAAATTAAACTCAGTCGTCTTGCTAGCTAACAGTGGCTACCTCACAGTGAGTTACAGCTAACACTGAGTTAATCTGATTAGCTAAAGAAGAGCCAGACACCTGCTATTGATGTGCTAAAGATAGAAACCTAAGCAGGCTTAGAGACTTGCTCACTTCAGAGAGCTGAAATGTTGAATTTTATCTTAGAAATGACACAACAGCTCCTTTATGTGCCGTGGGAAAATAATAATTAAAACTACATTCAGAAATCAGTTCATTCAGTCTTGAATTGGTTTGTGTCTGTACTTCTATAACATCGCTCGAGTTGATAAATGAAGAAAATGAGAGAGGACAGAAAGTGGATCAGGAAAGGCAGAAGATTACTAAGGATGAAGTGGGGGCAGTTGGTCCAGATAATATACCTGTGGAGGTATGGAGATGTCTGGGAGAGAGGGCAGAGGACCTTCTAACCAGATTATTAAAGACCACCACAATCACAGTTGTTTAGCACAGGATGTCTGAGAAATGAAGGATGATAGTACTTTTTACTACAAGCCTTATTCACCCACACATTCTCACACACATTCATACAAGTGCTTTTTTCTATACCCAAGCTCCATGTCCCCAAGTGCCAAGTCATTTGCACATAATCACACTCCGATTGATGTATCAGGGACAACTTGGGACTCAGTCTCATCTCCAAGGATAATCTTAAGAGCTTGGAAAAAGGTGACTGTACTTCAAGTTCTGTGAAGATGTTTCACCTCTTGTCCAAAACACTTGTTTAGTTCTAAAACCAAAAGGTGGGGTCTCCCAGGTATTTAAAACCTACTGGGGGTTCTCCCCTTTGAGGGTGATCACTGACCCACTATTGATAATGTACATCAACACTTGAGCCAAGGTATGAAAAAAAGTTGACACCCTATCATGAAGTGATCAATAGTGGGTCAGTGACTACCCCCAACTAGGGTTTAAATACATTTTGATTTTACAGCTGAAGAAGTCTCTTGGATGAGAAATGAAACATCTTCAAAACATTGTGATCTGCAGTGAAAGTAGGGAACAGGTAGGAGAATCTGGAGAGGTGGAGTTATGCTCTGGAGGGAATAGGAATGAAGTCAGTGGAAGCGAGACAGAATACACGTGTCTGAGTGAGAAGGAGACCGGTATAACAATGAAGCTGTGAGGAGCAGAGGTAGTGACGGTGAGCGACTTTAAATACCTGTCGTTAAACATCCAAATCAATGGACAGTGAAGAAGAGAGTGCAGAAAGTGCGGAGTGGGTTGAGACATGTATTGGGCTGATTTGTGATAGAAGGAGAGCAGCAAAAGGGAAAGTGAATATTCTAAAGATGGTAGTGAGATCTGCTGTGATGTATGGTTTGGACACAGTGCCACTCACAAAAGCACACGAGGCAGAATTGATGATGCTGAGGTTTTGGTTGGGAGTGGATGGACAGGATTAGAAATGAGTATATCACAGGGGCAGCTCAGGTTGAGTAGTTTAAAGACAAAGTTGGAGAGGCAAGGTTAAGATGGTTTGGATATGTTCAGAGAAGACAGTTGGATAATGACTACTGAATATGGAGCTCCCAGGCTGGAGGAAAAGACCACAGAGAAGGTCACGCAGAGGGTTGGCGTGACAGAGGACAGTGATAAGGATGAGATGGAGGTAGATGGTTCATTGTGGTGATCCCTAAAGGAACCAGCCAAAAGAAGAAGACGACAGAGAATATCACATGAGTATGAATAGTCAGGCTCGTGGCACAAATTCAGCACCACCTGGTTAACAGCATGTCCCCGTTCTAGGTTGCCGTGAGAGCCTGCTTTCTGGGAGTGACTTTTGGCTGTGGTTTAATTATAAGCTTCTCTGAAACCACTTGGACACATTTTGGCTGGTATGTACATTTACTGTTATGCTGTGTAAAAAATTATTTTTTTAAAACCATATTTGACTTTAACCCCAGACTTGAGCTTTTCTTGGTCTGCAGTGAATAAAATGAAAACCACAGTTGTGACACTTGCTTGGTTCGATTCTCTAAAGAGGAACTATTTTGACAGTAGGATGTATGTCTTGTAATGTCAGCAGGCTGCTGTTGTAAGTATGTAGTAATGGTGTCTCTCTGCAGGTACATGTGCTCCCTGTCCTTCTTCCATTACTCTGAGTACCTGGTGACGGCCATCATCAACCCTCGCAGCCTGTCATTGGACTCATTCCTGCTCAACCACAGTGTGGAGTACACACTGGCTGCTGTCTCCTCATGGCTGGAGTTCACTGTGGAGAAGCTGACCATTCCAGGTTGGTGTGTCATCACACCTGCTTCAGCGCACTGAAAAGGCGTTAGCTGTCAGTATTCCAGTATATCAGGCTGTAGCATGTCCTGAGGTATCAGTGAGCTCAGGTTCCATACAGACTAGATGTTGAGTGTGTGGACAGGCTAATGGTTTCATGGCTTAGTCACATATATGTGGAGTTTCTGTCATGTCCTAGTAGGCAGCTAATTCTCTGTGGGAGACCTGGCTGCTCCTCATTACTGTTTGAGACAGAAGGACAGCTGGCTAACCTTCGACTCGTACTGTATATACTGAGAAACATCACAGCTGGACTCAGATGACAAAGGTGTGCTAGTAGTAGTGTTGGGTGCATTTATGGAACCTAATTAGCTTTAGCTACCAACATTGAAAACGACTGAAGCTAAATGACTCCAAATTAGTTTCTACTTGGCTCTACAATCATTTGTTATTGACCGGGGATATGAAACGTAGAATTGCACATTTCTTAAGCTCAATCAAAAATAATTGAAACAAGAACCTCGGCCCGCTGAAGAGTCCAGTTCTTGTCTTCTTTAAACGAGGTAACGTGATCTCGGGTTCAGGAATGGTTTGATATTAAGAAGACGCCTGTGCGTGGTGGTGCCGGCACCGGCCTCAGTCCAGCTCCTACCACACTTTTATCCTCCAGTTCCATCAATGTGTTTAAAGAGCAGTTTGCCTTTTGAGCAGAGGCCTTCTGTGGCTCATGCGCCTCGTGGATGTGTCAGTGGACAGCTTCAAGTCCTCCATGATTGTGTACTGAACTACATTTACATTTACTCAAATTTGAAATGAAAAAGTATCGAATGAAATAATTTGATACTTTAGATTTTTATAAAGTTATCAAAGTTTATAAAAATTCACTTCCGTGGACTAACATGGAATATATATAAATATAGAATATTTGAACTGGTCAGACCCTGATGTGCACGCTGAGCACGTTTCGTCTGCTTTCTTCTCTTCCAGAGCTCAAGCAGCTCAGCTGGCTCAGCCTGTTGGGTCTGTTCATGGTGCTGTGTGGAGAAGGACTGCGGAAGGCGGCCATGTTGACAGCTGGTTCCAATTTCAACCACATCGTCCAGAATGAGAAGGCCCAGAGCCACGTGTTGGTCACCAGTGGCGTCTATGCCTACTTCAGACACCCTTCCTATGTGGGCTGGTTCTACTGGAGCATAGGAACACAGGTGAGCCTTTTGGGCACCGCTTGTGTTTCCCATAGTTCGGCTACTTTGTGCAGAGTTATGACAAACGTCTTGAAGAACTAATTGTGAAAAACAGAATTTAGGTGCTCCACACCTGTTGGTATTCAAGCCTCAGCAAATGATTATTGTGATGATTTTTTTTAAATTGATTTGATTGTGAAGAAACGTCTCCTTTGTTTGGCTGCTGCAGGTCATGCTGTGTAACCCGGTGTGTATCCTGGGTTACACGATAGCCAGCTGGCGGTTCTTCCGGGAACGAATAGAGGAGGAGGAGCTCTCCCTCATCCACTTCTTTGCTGAGGACTATGTTGAGTACAAGAAGAGAGTTCCCACAGGGCTGCCCTTCATCTCAGGCATCCGCGTCAACTAGTCCTAAGATCTGGATGCTGGACAGAATAAACTTGAAGCGCCAAAGCGGTTCGGACCTGATGGGTGTGTGCCGTCTGCCTCGGCGGCCATCCTCCTGAGGTGAAACCCTGCTGCTCACTGAGAGCCTGTAGCTCACAGACAGACACCATGGCAGCTGGCACGGCGGCGGGCAGCTGGACTCCTGTTTTTATATCAACCTCCAAAATTCAGTTAAAGACCAGACGACCTCCACTGCACTACACCTATTCCACTCCATCTCCTCCACGCATCCCATCTGAGCTTGCTTTGTGTTTTCACTGACCAGCTGTGCTGTTGGGGCCTCAGCAGACTGATGTGATCGTTCCCTCACGTTTTAGTGGCAAATGTTTGAAGATGTTTGAGTTCAACAAAATCAATCAGGTTCAAATTATCACTGTACAACTTCTTGAACTAATTCTCCACTAAAACTATTTTGGTTATGAGCCAGGCCCCGTGAATACCCATAATGAAGGCCTGTTATCTTGCTCTAAGTCTGTGGGTATCACCGTGTTCCTCATGGGAAGCAGAATAAATGTCTGTTCATCCTCTGAATCTGCTTTTAAAAGATGCTTCTAAATCAGGGTGATTTGGTTGGGAATGTTGATATTTTGCTCCTCAAACACGTCAACCGCCGCATTTTCCTACAGCCAAGATCCTGCTATGAGGTGTGATTTAGGTCGTTAAAGATGGAATGACGGATGGAAGATCTCTTTATAATGATAGGTGATATAGTGATAGGTTTGTGCCGGAGTCTTCCTAACAGCGCCTGAACATGCAGTCTGCTTTAGAAAGAGCTGGATTGGAAAACACGGCGACTTCATCTCTTTGCTGATTCCCAGAGTGCAGCCTTGATTCTTTTCCTCACCTTTTCTCCTCGTATTGCAGTGCAACCAGAGGAGGTGAGGAAGATGACATTTAACAAAATGAATGGCGTCAGCACTCATGTTAAAGTGACATGATGTTCACGACAACTCGTATATTTACTTTTGCATCAGTTCAAACGATTGATGGAGAGTGTATGGAGACATACGTTCTTGTTAACTCTTATACAGACCAGAATAGTGAACACACTATTTTATCGTCATGCAAAAGGTAAACATGTCATCTCCATGTGCTCCTCCTATCAGCCTCTGTAGGCACTGGGCTCATTTCCTGACTCAAAGGCAGAGGAGAGAAGTGACGAGGTGAAACAAAGAAACGGGACGTGCCCAAAGATGAGGAAAAGCATTTTCTTGTTGCAAAAGGGGAAATGGAAGAGATTAATATTGTAAACTGACTAACTGATTAGGTGAAGGCTGGTCTTTATCAACTTAAACGTTCATCAGTAGAGTCAAAGTTTGAGTCCTGGCATCTTTAACTTGTGCTTCCCATCCAAACACTGTGGCAGGCACAGGTACACTTATTTCTTTAATCGAGGCACACTGCTCACAATGGCTCGGAGAACATTAGCAAACGAGCGATCCACGCAGGCCCCACCGTGTAACACAAAGGACCAAAGAATTCCCAAATCAGTATCCTGATGCCAGAGACCAAATGATTCCCGGAGGTCCTGAGCTGGAGCTGTTTTTCAGCAGGAGGCGACCTACACAAAAGATGGCTTTAATGTTGTGGCTGATTGGTGTTCATTTAACAAAGATCATTAAGGACCTGAGTAGCTTTGATTACCTTTGTGCAGGTTTGATCTCAAATCATTTATCCACCAACACAAAGGAGTCCAAGGGTTTGTAGTGCTGTCTTCGTCCGCATAATAAAATACCTCTGATGCTTTTTGGGTAACAGGAGCATCACCTGTAGAGAACAGGAAGTGCTGCCAGCATTCGCTGTGCTGTAGCCTTTGTTTGTGCAACTGTTTAATACAGACGTCATTAGATTTTTGTTTTGTCATTTCATTGTGTGTGTGTGTGTGTCGGCCTGCCATGCTCACATTATTACAGAAACCAACCAGATGACTTAATATCTTGGGGCCTACAGGACGGAGCGCCTTGAGGCAGTTAAATCAATTTGAATTGAGTGGATATTTGGTGTGAGGGCTGAGATTGGAACGCTGCTATCAACTCTCCGCGCCCGAATCGGACTGACCGAGGCTTTAGCAACAGACTGCTGCGAGGAGTCAAAGTCTCGTGTTTCTCTGTCAGCACGGAAAACCTGAGTGACAAACAGGAATCTTCTTACTCAGCTACTTTAAGACTTTTGGGGGGGGTTGTACCATTGGTCAACTCGTGTGCACTGAGCAAATATACAAAGATAGTCCCACTTTGTAGAACAGAAATCAGTATCCAGCTGTCTGTGCTGCAGCACAAGGGGAATAAGGGAATGATGACAATCCTGTATTTGTCCCACACTGGAGAAATTTAGTGTTGCAAACAGCAGCAAAGCACTCAGTACAAAAAATAAATGTGTGACACCTTAAAAGGATATTTAAATACAGCCAAAATCTAGCAAAGCAAATAATTGTTGCCCAAAAATATTTATTGCACTTGTTAATTGCACATGGATATTATTACATTTGAGTAGTATGACTGTAGGAGCAGGTACCATGGAAACCAGATGTTGAGCTCTCACGTAAAGCACTCGTACCCAGCATGACGTCACCCAGCATGTTTGATCGTTTTGACTTCTTAACCTGGTAACTTATTTACCTGCTTTTGTTTTTGCATGAGAAACAGCTGAGCATGCTGTTGAGTCTGTGAACACACACAATACATTTTTCAATTTGACCAATGGTACAATCTAACCAAGAAAGGACTGTTTGAGGCTGTTTTCACCATTGAAGAATGTGTTTTGGGTGAAGATTGTTTGCAGTCTGAGTTTCAAACAGCACATGTAGCATCTCTAAAGGGCACCCAAAGGGTTGGATAAAGAAACCGCAGTATGCATGCAGGCCATTGGTATGAGGCGGCTGCATCACGGCACAAGTTCTCAACTCTATATAGGAGCGTTTAGGGGAGATTTGTTGCTTGCTGAAAATGGACTGCTGATTAATGTGCATTTACTCAGCAGATTTTCTCAGAACCAATTGTACTGAATAAAATTGCAGTTATTTAAAGTTGGTTTAAGTTGTGTTTTTGCCTTTGAGGAGCAGATGAATGAATACGTGGTAAAAAGAAAGAAATCCCCATCAAGTATACTTATTACTCCATTACCAACACCTGCAGACACAGATTTATTGAACTATAAGTACATTTACCTTGAAATGTAAAACATCTCGAAAAGACTTGTGAAATTAGTAAAATACACCATACTGCTTGTCTGCCTTCCCACACACACACACACACACGAGTCTGAGTAACATCCATCCTTAATCCAGAGGCTTTAATATGATGTGGGCCCACCCTCTGCAGCTCTAACAGCTTCAACTCTCCTGGGAAGGCTTTCCACAGGTTTAGGAGTGTTTATGGGAATTTCTGACCATTCTTCCAGAAGCACGTTTGTGAGGTCAGACACTGATGTTGGAGAGAAGGCCTGGCTCTCAGTCTTTAATCTAACTCAAAGGCTGAGGTCAGGACTCTGTGCAGGCCAGTCACGTTCTTCCACACCAAACTGGCTCATCCATGTCTTTAAGGCGTAAGTGGCAGTGACGCAGTGGGTAGGCGCTTGCCTTTTAGCCAGAAGGTTGCAGGTTCGAGTCCTGTCCCTGCGTTGCGTTGTGTCCTTGGGAAAGACACTTAAACCACATTGCCCAACGGTAGCGCCGGTCTCTGGCTGCATGACCGCAGATGCTTGTCTCTGGATGAGTGATCTGAAACCCTCATTTCGTTGTGTGCCTTGTGTGCACAATGACAATGAGTTGAACTTTATTTATGGAGCTGCTTTGTGCACTGCTGTGCAGCCATGCTGGAACAGGAGGGGGCCATCCCCAAACTGTCCCCACAGAGTTGAGAGCATCAGATTGCTGTACAAGCTGTAAAACTTTACATATTAGTAGAGTGGCATGATATGTGGGGATTCTAAATATCACATTATAGTTTGCATCCAATTATGTCACATTTGACCTCTGACCTCACTTTTACGTGTCACATCTGTCTTTCTTTCCAGTTGACCCAAAAATGTGTTCTATCTCTAAAGAAAGTGTTAAGTGTGACAATGAGTGACGTGTTTAACGCATGTTGTGTAAAGTGGGGCAAAAAGTGTTAATCAGCCACTGATTGTGCACGTTCTCCTGCGCAGAAAGATGAGAGGTCTGTAACTCCCATCATAGCTACACTTCAACTATGAGAGGCAAAATGAGAGAAAAAAAATCCAGGAAATCACACTGTAGGATTTTTAAAGAATTTATTTTTAAGTCACGGTGGAAAATAAGTATTTGATCAACAACAATTTTGTTATTGGATTTTGCAGGTCTGTGAGAGCCAAAAATTCTACAGTGTGATTTCCTGGGTGGTTTTTTCCCTCATTTTGCCTCTCATAGTTGAAGTGTAGCTATGATGGGAATTACAGACCTCTGCCATCTTTCTATGCAGGAGAACTTGCACAATCAGTGGCTGACTAAGTAGTTTTTTTTTGCCCCACTGTAAGAACCGGTCTATTCTCTGATGGGGTGCTTATTAAAGAGGGTTTGGTGTCCTCTGCCATGCTAATATGCCCTGAGAAAAAAACTGCAGGCACACTGTAATAAGACAGATCGAGGACACTGCATGAAATCTGATGAACTATAAATTCTGCTTTACTGGAGCTAAATGTGTTTCTCAGGAAATGCATGTACATCATGTGTTGGCTTCATCCTTAGATAAGAGCCACCTGACTGACACCTGCTTTTTCACAGAATGAATGACCTCACTGACTGAACTCCACCTTGCTATTATTTTGAACTGGCCCCTTTCAATAAATGATCCAGTTACAGACTCAGGGCCATGCATATGGTCAAGGTTGGTTCTGTTGGTTTGAGATAACTCTGCTGCACCTACAGGTAAATTAATTGCCACGTAGTGTTATCATTTCTACCCAATCCAGTGATTGATGTGGTTAGTCACGTTAGACTGCTATTATTTTGAAGATAATTGTATATGAAGCAGAAATAACCCAGCTTGGACCCCAGGGTAGACCCAAAAGAAGTTCAAAATATATGTTCATATATGTTCAAAATAACACTTCCTAAAAAAGAATTATTTTTCTCTTTCCCCTGTGTGTGTCTTGTGAATCAATCTCAGATTAATGGATTCGATCCATGTTTCGGCCTTTGATTTGTAGCGCATGCGCGGTTTGCTCTTCCTTTCTGCTAGCTTCTCCGCCATGGCGCCTATTGTAAGTCGAATCTCGTGCAAATAAATTGATCAAAGTCACACTTTTTGCTGTGTGAAAGCTGGAAAAACAGAGAGGAGTTAAATCAGGAATTTGTTACAGCCACAGGGATAAAATGCAGGGTTTGGCTCCGCCTATGAAGGGTTTTTTTAACAGCTGAGTTTTTCTTTGGCCTTTAGTTGTGTTATTTAGCGTTAGCTTAGCAGAGTCGTGGACCTCACCACGTTGTTAAGTCAGCTGCCTTATAGCGACGCTTTTGTTTAATGAGGTGCGCAGAGAGGTTGTCAGTATCTGAGGAGGTAATACACTGTGTTAGCTTATAGTCTCGGCGGGCATTGACGCGGTGCTCAGCTCGTAGAGATGTGCTTATTTCTTTTAGCCTCGTTTATTAAAAAAGTGCTCATAGCTCGGAACGTGAACACAGCTCCAAAATAAAACTTAGTTCCTGTAGTTTTGTGCATGTAAATGCAGTGACCATCCAAGTGCTAAATGTTTGTCCTTATTCAGCAGAAGAAGCAGAACACCAACAAAGGTGGCAAGAAGAAGAAGCAGGTCCTGAAATTCACACTGGACTGCACCCATCCTGTCGAAGATGGCATCATGGATGCTGCTAACTTTGTAAGTCCCTCACTCCTAAACTGTCACATCTTTTAATTCTTTAATGGCAGACTGAATACTTGAGTCTGATGATGGGATTAGACGAGTTGCAGCGTCTCTCTTCACTAGTTCAGTTTGCACCCTTTTTGAGTTCAACCACAGCTGATGATGCTCAGAAAAAAATGCCTCAGAAATTGAAATCTGTGAAGTCGAAACAGGAATCAAGGAAATAGCAACATTTTCCCACCAGTTCTGTTATCTAACTGTTACAGGAGTGTGCCTGCTGGAAGTCCCTCTAACACTCTACTTTCCTAAAAAAAAATCCTGGTGGAAACCCACCTGCTACAACAAGCAAGTGTAAACTGTGTATAGCTGTGATTTGTCTAATGAGCTTATTCCTTAAATAGAAGTTTGTAAAATTGGTGGCTTCACTGGAAATATTGGAAGCTAAGACAGCTACATGTAGTGCAGTCAGATGCACTGCACAGAAACGTTCAAATGAATCAACGTTGCACATGTTTAATGCTACCTTCTGTACCCATCCTACCTGCATCCACACTGCTGCTGACGTCACATGCAGACACAGTCAGTAAATCAACATCTCTAACTCCACTCCAAACAGAGCGGGTCCTCTGGGTACAGTTGTGCTTGATACTATTCAGTGAACTTGCTATTCATCCTCAGCATAGGGCTGTCAGTGCAGATTAATATTTCCACATGCATGTTGTTTACAGGAACAGTTTCTGCAGGAGCGCATCAAGGTGAATGGCAAGGCCGGCAATCTGGGTGGTGGTGTGGTTTCCATTGAGAGAAGCAAGAGCAAGATTACAGTGTCCTCTGAGGTGCCCTTCTCAAAAAGGTATCAGGCTTTCACACTGTGTTGGCTCATTGGAGGGGGGGGGGGGCTGTTTAGATCCAGCAGGTGTACTAATCTGGAGGTTCTGAGTAATTACCATAATAATGTTGGATCATAGGGACGAGAACATGTTAATAGATGCAAGATTAACATCAAGATATCGACTGATATGTTGAAGGATTTCTGCACTGCTGCCTCACAGTTGAAATACCATCTGGGAGGCCTGGCTTCGATTCCACCTTGGCAAACCTCTCTCTGTGAAGTGTGCATGTTCTTTCTGTGTCTGCGTTTCCTTCAGGTACTCCGGTTTCCTCCCACAGTCCAAAGACATGCACGTACTGGGTTTAGGCTAAGTGGCTAATCTAAATTGCCCATAGGTGTGAATGGTTGACTGTCTCCGTGTTGGCTCTGTGACAGGCTGGTGACCTGTACAGGGTGTACCCCACCTCTCGCTCTATGCCAGCTGGGATAGGCTCCAGCCCCCCCACACCTCCCTGCGACCCTGAACAGGATAAGCAGAAGTGGATGGATGTTTCTTTGTATTGGCTCATTTAAATTTAATACCAGAAACATTTGAATAAAGTTGGGATATTTCAATTTGCGTCAGTCTTGTTTATGTGGTGCCGTATCATAAAATGGCCTCAAGACAAGCAGCTAAAGGCTGAACATGGAGGAAACATGGACCATCTCACATTCAGAGCATCACTGAGTCTTTCAGAAATGAGGATCAAACTGTTATTCTTTTGTTACTATTGAAGCAAGGTTCACAAACCTTTTGCAGACTTCACACAGAACGTGACCCACTCAGCCACCATGCTGTTACCGTGATTCTGAAAGGGCTTCATCTGACTCTGACCTTTGTCCCGTTTTTCAGATACCTGAAGTATCTGACAAAGAAGTACCTGAAGAAGAACAATCTTCGTGACTGGCTCCGTGTTGTTGCCAACACAAAGGAGAGCTACGAGCTCCGCTACTTCCAGATCAATCAGGATGAAGAGGAGGAAGAGGATGAAGATTAAATTGGCAATTCATCTGATTTTGTACATTTAAATAAATGTTGTTTACAGTACACATACTTGTGTTCAGTTTCTTGTTTGAGGTGTTCTGGAGAAACACTGTTCCTGCACTGCAGGTGCAGTCAGAGTTACGATAGCATGCAGCTAATACAAACTCTGCTCATAACTGGCACATCATGTTGCTTTGAAATATTACTTTCTCTCCTGTTTGGGACTCGCCACTATTTGTCCTTCATTGCTGTTGCTCATTATCAGTTCACCGAGGCAAGGTTGTCTCTGACTATTAGAACATGCTGAAGTAACTCCTCTATTAAAGAAATTAATGGCGATGCCAGCTCTACTGGTAATTTTCAGCATGTTTTAGAAAGTTCAAATCTTT
>VUQK01039690.1:5246-25173 GCA_015106715.1 Bujurquina vittata
CACAGCCGGGGGTTTGGAACCAGGTTTTTAGGGGGGGGGGGGGGGGGGGGGGGTGCTCTGCCCACATGGTGTACTGTATAGTGTGAGTGGGGCACTACTGGCTTGAATTGAATCAGGCGGTGGAAAGAAAACTTTGAGGACCTCCTTAATCCCTCTAACACATCCCGCAGAGGAAGCAGAGTCTGGGAACAAGGGGGACTCACTCATCACTGGGGAATGAGGTCACTAAGGTAGTTAAAAAAAACTCCTTGGTTGCAGGGACCCTGGTGTGGGTGAGAGTAATCCTATTCCTGAAGGCTCTGAATGTTGCAGGACTGTCCTGGTTGACGCGCCTCTGCAATGTTGCATGGAGACCAGGCGGTGCTACTGGATTGGCAGACTGGGGTGGTGGTCCCCATCTTCAAGAAGGGGGACCAGAGAGTGTGCTCCAACATTCAGGGTATCACAGTCCTCAGTTTCCATGGGAAATCATTCAGTCCCTATGGTGGGAATGCCCACTCCAGGTCAAGGGTGAGTGGTTGCCCTAAGTGGAAGAATTTGAGTATCTCAGGGTCTTATTCACGAGTGAGGGGAGAGGGGAGCAGGAGACTGACAGATTGTCTGTCGGTCCTCACCCGATCTCTAAGGGAGATAGGGTGAGGACTGTAGTCAGTCGGTAGTGGCTCAGAGAATCCCTACTCCTTCACATCAAAAGGAGCCAGTTGAGGTGGTTCAAACACCCGACTCAGATGCCTCCTGGGCACCTCTTTGGGAACCCCGGGGCAGACCTGGGACATGCTGGAGAGATTATATCTCTTAGTCGTTGGAATGCCTCAGCATTCCTCTGGATCAGCTGGAGAAGGTGGATAGGGAAAGGGAGGTCTGGGTTTCTGTGCTTAGGCTGATGCCGCACCAACTCGGCCCAGGATAAGTGGAAGAGGATGGATGGCTGGATGTCTGATTGTTTTTTTGTTTTTGTTTTATAATACACTTAACACAGCCACAGAAATCCTACCTCCCCAGTGTCAGAGACAACAAAGGAGGAGAGTACAGGCTTGAACCATTCGGCCCAATCCACTCCACCTAGCACTCTAAGAGGCAGCTCAGAGTAGAAAGCACACATTAATTAAACTTCTATCAGTACATCTCTGCATAGTTGAGTTGAGAGAGTAAACGAGTGGAGGAGCGCGTAAAAAGAAAAAAGATAATGGACAAAAAGCTTTATACCAGGTCTCATACTGTGCATGTAAGCTGGAATTGTTATTTATATTTATTCCTGTTTATAAGAGCAAGCTATAATATCTAAAACTCAATATAAATGTAAGTGAGCAGGAAAAAAATGCTAGTGTGCATGAATATGACTGTGGTAGAGAGAATAGCCTTGGAGTTTATTGTGAGAGCAGAAAGCTCCCTGCCAAAGACAAAGGCTGAAACTTACAGCAAATAATTTAAGCAAAAATAGCTGAAAACCTCAACTATATGACACCCATCACTTTTCTCAGCTCTCCAGACTGAAGTGAGGAAGCTAAATAGGAACAGCCCGTTATAAGAAGGTCAAGAGCAGACAGATCCGTTATACTTACTGTACATTTTTACATCTGCTATCTATTTTAGTTGCCACAGACCAGAAATGAGAGACAGTGATGGAAGAAAACACGATAACAGGCAGAACGAAGACAGAAAAAAGTAATGGTTAGAAAAAGAAAAAAAACATTTATAGACAGCGATAATGCAAGTGAGAAGATAATTACACCCTTTGTTGGAGTGTAAATGACATTACTGTATTCATTGTAATGGTATGACTTTGTGGTGTCATCCTAAACCGAGGTGCTGAAAATAACCTCATTACACTTGTACACACATCTCACAGATTAGACATGCATACTGTGACAGTCTTGTCAGTAAATTTATTAATGTGAAAGTGGGTTTTTTTCTAGTAGTTTAGCAATTTCTCAGAATTTCTCTTAATTACTTCATATGTGTCATCCACCATTCTTTCTGTTTAGCACATCATTGCAAAAGTCAAAGAAGGCTTCCACCATCATTTCTTCAACCTATAGTCAAGTTATTTACAATTTCTGTATCAGCTATCTTCAAAACATCTTGGTGAATTTGCTCCATTATTATAATAGGTGGAGGTCGACAGACACACATTATTTAATTTGTTCTGTTTGTTTTTGTTTGCATATTAGTGATGTCATCCAAATATGTTTGTCTATTAATCAAACACAGGTCTGTGTTGAAATGTTTTATCTTTAGGCATGTGTAACGCCTCTGCATGTATCCTCCTGTTGCTTCGGTGTATTTAGTTTGGAAAAAAAAAAGGCGGCAGCAGCCTGAGCAAGTATTAGATGTGACTTCTTGAAACACTTTGCAGTACAGTAAGTCACACATGATCTACAGCAATTAACTGTGTGAGGATGTAACTAAATGTACAGTGCTGGACACACTCCCTCATTCATACTGTAAGAATAAATACTTTGTTTTCTCTGTCTGTGTAGTGTCTCAGTCATCCAGGTTATGGTAGCCTTAAGAGTTTAAAAAAAGAAGGCAACTGGGCTGAACGAGGGAGGATCAGAATGATAAACGGAACAACCATGCCATTCCCAATGTAGCAGGTTCGTCGGAGAAACTGGAGTGCACTGGGATGTCTCCGAGCATTACATCCCAGTGCACTCCAGACCCAGCAATGCCCTGAGACAGAAACTGGTGCATCCCAAGGACAAAACAGCCAAACAAAAGCTAAATAACAGTGCAGTGCAGTGAGGAGTGCTCAGACCTCTGCATCAGAGATACCAAACAGCCACTCCACAAACACATGGCACAACAGAGAAGAGCCACCTCGACAGGACAAGAGCACTCTTTTGAGGGCGCCAGTGTTCACATTTTGGACCAAGAAGATAGATGGTTTGAGAGAGGAGCAAGGGAGGCGAACTGCCATCATTAAACAGAGGTTGTGGCTTACGACATCGGTTGTCAACCACCTACAATGAGATCTCTTCCCAGGCACCTCAACCCCCCCTCACACCTTATTTCAGGTGACCTCAATAGGTCAGATGATAGGCAAGGTCTGACAGTGGTTTCACTTGAAATCCCTGATGGTAAAGACACACACGATTAATAGTAGGTCAGCGACCACCTCCACTAGGATTTAAATACCTGGGCCTCTCCACCTTTTGGCTTCAGGACTGAAGAAGTCTCTTGCCTCAGAGGTAAAACATCTACAAAAACCTAAAGAAGCCCAGGCACCTTCTTTTTCAAGCTTCTACGCCTTTGTTTTCTAGCAAAACGTGTGGTCTTTTGGGATTAAAAGTACTCAAATCAAACACTTGAACTCCATTTCAAGGCCAAAGCTTCATAACTTTTTTTTTTTTCAACTCAAGCTGATTTACTATCTTTATAGACATGCAGGTAGAGTCTCAGATTTAAAAAGCGCTTTGTTCTTGAGGTTGCCGATAACTTGACATAGGTAGACATTTTTTTTTTACCAAATTTTTGTTGACAATTGATGGTCAGCTTAGCTTAGCACAAACTGTAAACTGAAAAACAGCTAGTTCGGCTTTAACAAAACCAGTAAAATCTGCCAACCAGAAAATTGCAATGTGGTGTCTAGGCTAACCAGCTGCTTGCTCTAGCTTCAAATCTAGCATAGAGCTACAACTAAAAAGTATTACCATTATCAATATATTGGAATATTATTTTTGGAAGATTTGTTTAATAGTTTAATGGTTAATCTAAAAAAGGTAATAAACAGAACTGAAATGTATTCAGAGTCCAAGGGTACAATGATATATTCAATATATGTTTATTTGAAAGGAACAAAGTCTCTCATTTGAGCAGCTGGTTGCATTGATGAATAGACGTTTAGCATACATGCTAAAAGTATGGCTCTACTGTTATCCTGACCACTATTTAAGAATCTTTTCCCATTTCACAAGAGACACAGCAGCAACAAATAATAATAAACACATCTATTTGTTTAACCATTTTTTTATTTATACCTCTCAGGGAGTATTTCAAATATATTTCTCCTCTAAAATGCTTAATTACATGACAGAGATATACAACACGCAGCATTGTTTGCTACCTTTTTTCCCATTCCCATTTTCTTCCCATTAAAGGTGCATTTCACATATTTTGTTCCAAAATGGATCAATACATTGATCCATACACTGCTGTATGCTGTAAAATCTGACAGTCTGCACTGTGACCGCTGTTCGGTTTCCCAAAATTGACTCGATATGAAGACAATGTTGTTACAGTGTGTTACAACAGTCTGGTGAGTCATAAAAAGTAATTTATAAGATTTTAAGGCTTATCATGTTGAAGATGTGTGCTGCCATACGGCACAGCACAGAGACACTATTGCGGGTGGGCTAAATATCAAAAGGTCCTCTCAGACAATGGCATTCAGTTACTTGTGGACTTCCAAGACATATGCATCAGTCACGTTAATCAATTTGGATAACTTGGAGTGTAATTCATCAAGCATTAAACTGAAATTTCCTCTCTACAACAACATAACATGATCTTGAACGTTCTGTTAGGAAACCAGGCAAGGGTCAGAGTTTTTAGCGGAAAAGGTTATTCTGGTGTATAAACAGAGGCTGAAATTATATTTTAAGGAACATTACAGGAAAGATTTACTGAGGAGTGTACAGTAATCAATGCTTACCAGCACTTAAATGAGGATTGATTCACATTATATTATTTTGACCTCAGAAAAAAAACTTTTGAAAGTACAGTACCAGTCTAAAGGCTGGACACACTTTTGACTGGTTCTGTATGTCTCACTTTTTCCGTTGTCAGGAAGAAATATATTGCCACTGAACTGCTCAATGAGGAGGCTTTGTTCTGTCCTTTCACATTGTCTCTTGTAGGTCCAGTCGAACCATTTCAAGACAATAGAGATATTACAGTTGGTGGAAGATTAACAGTCACTCCATTTGCTATTATTTGTGTGTATGACGGCAGAAATGCTGATGTGGATGGGTGTGTTTGTGTGTCTGTGTAGGGCTAAGAAAGCAGATGAATGAAATTGCTGCAAATGCAAAGTGGAAATGAGCATTTAATGGACACAAACAAGATCTTAGAGTTCTGTGATTTTAGGAAGACCTCAGAGCGCTGGTGTTTCACTGCGAGGATTACAACTGATCTAAATACTGGAGCAGATTTTATATTTAACAAATCACCATATAACATTAAACTGCTCACATAATATTCATCACTAGTGTATGTGTTAAGTATTTAAATTGTTTTTCTTGTCTTTGGTTTGGTTTCACTTTTTGGTTGTGTCTGATTTGTTAACTATGATTTTTTTTAAGTGTTGCACATTATTAAAAACAACAACAAACAAAACAAAAAAAACTTTTCCAGGTTTAAATAAAGAATAAACATGGGTTTTTTTAAAATATTGCATTTATGGCAAGTGTTACTTTAAAATAAAGGAATTCAAAAGCATGTAATCAGCAGGTAATTTTATTTTGGAAGATATATGCAAACCTTACTTAAGTGTTGCTACAGGTGTGATTACACTCAAAATATTAAATTGAGCCAATGGATAATAATTAAAACATTACTAAAAAAAATTAATATAAAAACAAATGCAACCATAAAGACAGTTATTTAATTTAAATTTTGTTGAAAAAAGGTTTCCTATTTAGATGATCATTTGAACAGGGATCCAATTCTGTTTATATCATAATTTGTTGGTTTTGCCTCTGTACACCACAATAGTAGATCTTTTTTTAAAAATATTGTCTTTGTCCAACAAATTATGGACGTAACTGTATTTCAAAATTGATTATTTTGTTCCACTTCAGAATAATTATCCTGTTAGTTCATGCTTGATATAATTAATAATGCTGTTTTGCTCTATTATAGAAGTACAGATGCACACATTTTGAGGTACCTTTTAAAACTGCTGCATTGTCACATATTTAAATAAAAAAATGACACATTGATTTCAGTCAGTTTTAACTAATAATCAGTGTACCTTTATGCTGATAATCTGTTCTTATGTGGGACCATTAATACAATGTCTTCCCTTAAGTTGTCATAGAAATCCAAATGGAAAAAAATTAAAAGCATGTGCATTTCTTTTTGAAACAAAAAAAATGGTTAAAGAAAATGCATCATAGGATTTCCATCTTTAACTTGCAGCTGTCACATTTTCAAAAGCAGTGATAATAAGAACAATGCTTACCTTATCACTAATGACAAAGCAATATGAGGAATGATATGATCTTAGAATGATGAAATGCCACATACAACAATGCTTATTAATATTCCTAATATGCATTTACTACTGCACCATCATTCTGCTTGTTAATGCTTGTGATACTATACAACTAAAGCTGGTATGAATGCCTCATGTAATAAATGTATCTAGTCACATACGAGGGGAGGCATTGAAATCAATGCTAAAAAACAAAACAAGAAAAAAAAAACCCAACAACAAATAAACAAACAAAAACCACTTTGTGCTCTGTTGTGGTTTGTAAATTGGCCATTTTGAAGACATTACCGGGAACTGAAAGTATTTTAGGCCACTTGCAGAAAGAGCAAGCTACATTTACAAGAAAGCATATCCCTAAAATTCCCCTCAAATACTTGGTATAATTTGAACCAAACCATCCACCAGGTGCACTTATCAGATCAAAGTAAATGGATGACGACAGAGACAAGCTAAAGCTAAGATACAGGAGCATTTTTGCAATATTGATGATTTGCTTGGAGTAGGCTTCAAAGGGCTTCAGTGTTCATATGATACACTACTGCCTGTGGTGTTTCACAGAGCTATCCAACATGTGTTACACAACTTTGCAGCAGTTACACACATAAGCTGTGCAAGCAGGAGGATTGCCACTCACAGCAGTGTGAGCAAGTTGAATAGGCACATAATTTCTTCTATTTATGGATAAAAAAACCATCTTCTTTATTTTTAAAACCAACTACAATAAAAACAAAAATAAAAATAAACAAAAAGTGAAATGAAATCAGTGATCACTGTGGCATTATAAAGAAAAAAAGAGGATACACATGGCGATGAAGATGATCAGCATAGTGGATTAGGACCTAAACGGCTGATCAGTGTGGAGTTTTTTTTTAAAGATAAGCTGAAGCACAATGTAGAAAAATGGAAGCACACTTAAATTAAAATGGCTACAATTACCACAATTATACAGGTAACTGCAGGAAACGATAAACGATTTGGACACAATGATTTTTCAGGATACTTCTTTCAAAAAACAAACATATGTAGACATATAGATATGAGTATTGCTTAATTTTAACAATCATATCTACTGTATGGGACTATGAGAAGTGTTTATACTACAGACATTCATTAATTAAACAATGACAAAGAATGTGTTACGCAATCCACACTGCACACCTGGCAGAGACTGATAATCTTCTCCACCTTTCACTCATTGACCATTGAGTAGGGGGAATCCATACATGACATTCAATAAACTGTGCAGGAAGAGTGCTGAAACTTACTCCAGGCACTTATCCGTTTCCCATATAACACCACATTTTGCTGTACCGTACATGTGAGGCATGTCTGCCTGTTTTGTTCTGATTAATCCCGGTATTTGAGTCATAGATCCAGTGAAAGGAAGTTTATGAAAAAGTATCTGGTATTGCATCTACCACCAATGGTTTTCCTTCTGTTACTCATCCGATGAGAGATGATTTCAGTAATGAAAACTGAGCGTGCGTTTGTACAGTACCGGTCAAAGGTTTGGAGTGTGTCCAAACTTTTGACTGGTACCGTATATGTCTGGGTGCATGTGTGTGCATTCAGTGCAGTATGTGTGAAGAACATATGAGGTTACCGCATGGCTTGGGTCATCTTTGCACTTCCGTCCACGTGCTCGATCGGGTTCTGGATCGCAAATCATCCTCTCTGCCTCTCATAAATATTAATGTAATACTTTAATTACCTCGACCCTTATGGTGCCATAACATAACAAAAAAGCAAATATCAAAAACATTGAATAGGTCTGACAAATTGCAACATCACATAAGAAGTTGAATAAAACCCAAAGGAACAGCAGAGGTTGTATAAACGTTGTGCTTCTTTAATTTCACTTTGTAAAGTCCTCCACTGCCCTAGCTGTGTTTTTGTTTAACCTTTGTTATATTTAATATATATTTATATATATAAGATAAATGTACACGTATAATCCGCACTGAGGTTCGTCTCTTGTGGCAAGCAGAGAGGCTACCCTTCTTTTATCCTCAGTTCTGGTTTGTCATTTCCTCATCATTCAGTTGTTTATTTATTCATTCAGTCATCAGTTTTTCATTTCTCCTAATCATCCAGTAGCTCCCATGGTGCCAAAGGCTGGTCCGGAAGGGAGAAAGTCTTCGCTGAAAAGGTTTTATCAACCACTTGCTCTCTTCTCTCGCTCTTTCTTTAACTTTCTTCCTGGAACCCCTGTTCCCTCATTTCATTCCCTCAGGTTCTTTGTCATCTTTGGTTGAGTGTCCGACACTTTGGTGTGTCTGGGGAATAGGGTGGAGGGGCTGCCGAGGATAGTGGTTCAAGGGATCGAAGATACATGAAGGGTGCACATATGGACGAAGAAGGTTGACGAAGGAGAGGAAAAAGACAAAGTTGACAAAGTGACACATTGACATGGATAAAGTGAATCTAATCAAGGGATAAAGGAGAGAATTTCAAGTCTGAATGTCAAAGACCATTAAGTATGTTAACCTTAAATACAGTATGAGCATTGGTTGGTTATACTAAGTGAATAGGTGAAATATTCAAAGGAAGCCGAGGACGAGAAACTAGACAAGTACATAGTGTTTCTTGTTGGATGCATGAAGGAGAGCAAGACCATAACTGAAGTGGACAGAGAGGTAAGGACACAGGTACGCAGAGGAAAAGACAGGGAGAGGGGAAGAGAAAAAAGTAAGAGCGCAAGTCAGGGCAGTGTCTGTCAGCACAGACAGTTGGTGGTGCTGTGGGGAGTGCTCATCATCTGTAGAGTAGTGAGAGAAAGCAGGAGAGGCCAAAGGTCAGCCATTTAGCCAGCGGGAGCGAGTGCGATCCTCCAATCAGAACTATGGAAACAAAAAAACCCACAGAGGAATGTTAGTTTAAGAACAGAAATAAGCTATTACCAGACTTACTATTAAGATTAAATCGTATTCTTCCAAATCGTCCCCTCTGCCTCTTCCAAAACTGGCCTGTACTATGAAGCAAGAGGTGAGGTAACTTCAGCTTTAACCGTGATTTTTCAGTGGTTTGTTTCTGCCATGATAACTTTAGCAAAGCTAAATCTACTCCATAAAGATTTTTTTTGTGATAAGAGACAAAACCATCACCTACTGACCAAAACATACCTCAGACCTTGGTGCCCAGATTGTACTGGAGTACACATTTTTTTTAAAGCTTGTCAAAGGTTTTTGGACCAGATTTGCTAACACCCTGAACCCACTGGGTGCACTGGGTTTGTAACCCTCTTTTGCCTTTAAGAAGTTATCAGAATCAACTAAATAGATACAGTATCAGTTTCGAGGTGTTCTTGTGGCTGGCCTTATGCATATATATATTTGTATATATATTTGTAGCACTTTCCATTTCAGAGCACAAAATTTTGGAAGGAGACTATTTAAATGAATCACACAAATGAGATTTACTAAAGTTTGCAGAATGAAATTCATTGCAAATTGCGCCAGATTTAATGTGGAAACATTTCTGGATAATGTTCACATATGGCTTCTATCAAAGGTAGAGCTTTAACCTGCATCTGTGGATGACACAGTGAACTGAATTAACAGACAATGATGTCTAGAAGTGTTCCTGAGCCCACGCAGTGATTTCTATGACAGACTCATGCCTGTTTTTAATGCAGTGCTGCTTGAGTGCCCAAAGATCACAGGCATCAGATTTTTCAGCCTTGTCCCTTTGCCCACAATGACTGACTTGTTGCAAGAGCTGCATAAATATGATGGTTCAAAAAGCTTTGAGATGTACAGTAAAAAAAGAATCCATTCATTATCAAGGATACAGCAGATCTCACGATAAAAGACTGCAATCAGTAAAAATGTAACTCTTTCCTTCTTTTTGTTTTACCCTTGAAAGCTTTTTTATCTGACAAAAGTGTGACATTGAAGACATACTAAGTAAATAACTGTGCATGTGATGATGAAGACTTTCTCAAAGCCTGCGGGTGAGTTGTCTGGATCTTGTATACTTGCATTTGTATCCTGCATTGTTTTATTGTGTTTCTTTTTTATTTTATGTTTCATTTATTGTATTATAGTAAATTTAAATGCTCAACATAAATGTAAATAAGTGCTAGCCTTGGATGATTTATTGACTCTAAACATATGAAATTTAATTCAAGCAGCGAAAAGTGCCCCAGAGTGTTACTTTTACCAAGACGTGTCATTTGAAAAATATCAAACCAACTTATGAATGTTGAAAGAAAGAAGGAGGGTTTGTGGAAAAAGCTTCACAGAAACTGTCAGGGAGGAAAGAACGAGTTGAGTGGAAAAGAAAAGATGAGAAGACAGACAGAGCCATGGATGAGGAGGTGGTTGAGTAAACAAGAGAAACCGAGTGCTTCACCATTGAGATCCCATACATTGCCATGACAGCTTTGAGATTTTAATGAGAGAAAGAAGTTACGATTGATGTCATCATCGATATGTGTTGAATTGTTTTCCTTGGCTTTTTTTTGCTGCAGGTTGTGATTGCTCGGCTGAGTTGGGAGACACAGTGCAGACACCTTTTATGTGGTGTAATTTAATTGTTCAGATTTGTTCAATTTGCAAATTAAAATACCAGTTGCGTACACGGGATTATCCAAAGCTTTGTAAGGCTTTCGCTTCTATTACAAAATACACTTAAAAAAAATGCATACAGCATACGCCATTCTTTAATACATAAATTACAAATGCAAACTGTTCAAACACAGATTTATGAATAAAAGCATAGGTGTTATAATTAAAAGATCAAAATGATTTCATATCAAAGGTCTATCCTTCAGGCAGAAAATCAATATTTGCAATAAATCCTGTATCTGTATGCAGAAGACACACTTAAATAGGCCCACATGCGTACGCATTTTCCTATAGTAGAGCCTTGAATGCACGCAATACATTGAGTGGAATATGGTGTTTACGTTTTTTCTTGAGATAATTGTACTCTTTTGATACCTATACTATTGTAAAAGTATATTTTGTATCTGACTTTGTTTTTGGTGTGATAGATCTTTCTGATGTGCCACCCTCCGGGGTGGTTCTCTTAAGCAGATGTTTTTCATTATTTAATTAGAGCTCTGACTTTTGATTGGTATATCTCTGTCTCGCTCTCATTTAACCTACTTTCTCTTTATGCACTCGTTCATTCGTTTACTATCGCTATGCTCTCGTTTTATAAGAGCAGCTTGTATTTAAATGTGACTTGATTGCGCAGATCTCTGTAAATCAGTGTTTCTGATGTATCATTGGAATTAAAATGGAGTTAAAAGGATGGAGGATGACTCTGGAAACATGCTATCACATTATGTGTGCATGTGTTGGTGTTAGTGGTCCCAGGCATATAATACTGCAAAGAACGCAAAAGCATTCAATCCACTTATACACCTAAACATCAACCTAAGCCTGCTTTTGGTGCGGCACAAGTGACTGAACAAGAAATCGCTGTATGTCAGCTAAAACTGCGTCCATGAACAGAGTCTTGCAACCCCTCTAATCATTAGGTTAATAAATGATGGTGAGACTCCACATTTTCTACAAATAGCTTTTTAGATAAGCTGCTGTTCGGATAAACAACAGTGTTAAGTTCAATGAAAACAAAGGTAGGCGCTATTTCCTGTCACTCAGAATCAAACGTAATGAGGTTTCCACTTTTTTTTCTGAGAAACTCGGTATTCTGCTGCATCTTTTACAGTACCACACATTTATTTAATCAAACATTTAATATCTCTACCAGAACTCTCCACGTCAATGCCCATCAGATCTTTCTGGACTACTTTCTGACTTCATTTTAAGCAATAGAAAGACAACAGAGACTTGACTTAAAAGTAAAAGTGGATGAGACAAGCCTGCCTTCCACTGCCTCTTCTCCTGTAACTAGACACATGAGAGCCAGGTGGGGCTCTGTGATTTGTGCAGGTGGAGTTGCACCAAACGTGTCAGAGACAATCATCTTTCATTTAGGACATTAGTCTCTTGTGTGTGCACATAGCTGACCTGAAATAAATGTATGCAGATGTGCATGTGAGAATGCTTATGCTGCAGCTGTCAGTTGTGAATTTAAGTCCTTGCATATATGGTTACATATACAGTAAGTACCTGCTAAAACACTTGCAAGGTGGATGCACATGTATGTGAGGAAGTGTGTGTGTGAGTGTGGAGGAGACACAGGTGTGATGTATCTGCAGGGTGATACTGCTAGCTGCATCTATACTCCCTCCACTTGTGAGGTGCAGGGAGCAGAAGAAAAGTATCATAGATGAACCCCCCACCCCCCTCCGCTATTACCATCTATCTCTTCATCTTCAACCCCATTTTCAAAAAGGTTTAGATGCTTTACCAAAATTATATACAAGGTCCCAAGTATGAGACAGACTTGTACCTTTCTCTTAATAACTCATAAATGTGTGCTAACATTGTTTACTGCCAATAGTGGTGGGAAATGTCTGTACCTAGCCTTCCTGCCAAGAGCCTGCACATCATGCATTCAATTTATCTATTTGTGTATTCTACATTATCATTATTTTGCATTTTTCAGGAAAGACATAACTCAATGCAGGGGAGTTTATTCCTTCTCTAATCCGTATTTTACCGCACCAACTTTATGGAGGTAGAGTTTGTACCCAAGACAGATGCATTGTGCTTTTTGCAGTGGCAAAGCCTTTTTAGTTGCTTGCCTGATAATTGCCCATCTGTCTGCACTGTGTGTCTCTGCCTGCATAAAACCTGCAGGACACAAATGCACACGCGCCCGCTCTGAGAGCTCAAGAGCTTTCCTCTTCCTGTTTACACCTTCATCCATTATTCACTCTATCCGCCAGTGTTGTTACATGCACATAT
This sequence comes from Bujurquina vittata, assembly GCA_015106715.1. Classification (NCBI taxonomy): domain Eukaryota; kingdom Metazoa; phylum Chordata; class Actinopteri; order Cichliformes; family Cichlidae; genus Bujurquina; species Bujurquina vittata. The sequence continues at coordinate 18,288 of VUQK01039690.1, forward strand.
GTGTGAGATCGCCCTGCACATCCAAGCACACATTCATCAGCACACACATACACAGCAGCTCACACTTCAGGTTTGAGAAGGTAAAAAGGGGGTTGTTAATAATTCAGTGGCTTGTGTGTTTTTTTGATTTATTATTACTTTGTTTCCATCGCTCTAATATTTTCTTTGTAGTAATTTCTAGCAAAAGCTAACAAGAACATTCTCACCACATGTTGCTGTATACTGTATAATATAGTACGCAGCATTTTGTGTTGTAATTCATCTGTGTCTGTACCTGGAGTTCTTTCTGTTTTGCTCTGTATGGTTTCTTTGTTAATTCTTTCCCAAATAAAAAGTGGATTTTGATCCATTTTTTTAAATTAGAAGTCTAAGGATAGAAGATGTTTTGTACTACAGAGACTGTAAAACCACTGAGGTAAACTTCTCATGTTGTCGGCTATGTAAAAGTCTTCAATTAAAACTGGTCAATCAAATTGCAGGATCAATAGATTATGATTTTCTTTTCTTCCGGTACATTCCTTAGAAAACAATAAGTAAGTCAACTCTTAGAATTACTAACTCACAGAACCTTCTTTAGCAGCTGGGATCTGGGATGCCGGAGACGGCACTGTGAAATGCAATGCATGTATGTCTGTAGACTGATATAATATTAAAAACAATGAAAGAAGATGTAATGATCTCTGTACATGATTGCATGTGGGTGCATGCTTGCTTGCTTGCATGACTTGGTTTGCAGGGGGCAGCTCTTACTGCTTGGAGCTCTTGTCTTATTTCATTTAGTTTTTGGACAACTTTTTCTTTGGCTTTGTGTCTATCTTTCTCACATTGACAGACACATGTACACTCCAATGCACACACACATTTACACACACGTACACATAATTTTTGAAGTGTGTTTTCTACCCTTTCTCTCGCACTGTCTCTTCTCAATACCCCAAACCCACAGGCTATTGCAGTCCTTCCACACACTTAGACGGACATATAGTGCTTCATTGAAGCATTTTCGTTTTCTTTAATTCTGACGGATCATGGGTGAAAGTGGCTTAGCATGTGAACCTTAGTTCCGTGAAGAAAGTGGTCAGTTTGTGGTCTATGTGGTGTGTTTTTCCTCTGCCTCTACTTTTCTACACTTATGTTCTGTTTTTCTTTGTATTTTATCTAGATCCTCTTTGCCAAACAGTCTCACTGTCATCTCTCTCTCTCCCGCTCTTTCTCTCTAAAGAGTAAATAACAGCAGCTTTTAAAGATGAAGAGCAGGGTGCAGAGGTATACAGATAATAAAGGGTAGCTCAAGAATGTAGGGTAAAAGGAACCAAGAATAGATATAATGACAGTAGGTGTGGAGGATGCAGCGGGATGTGGCATGAACAGTTAGAGGATGAAAAGAAAGAAGAAAAAATACAGTAAATAAAAAAAAAAAAAACAGGCACAAGAATGACCACAAATTATGATGAGGCTTCCAGTTCGCCTCCATGCTGGTGTCCTGCGGTGTCCGCTCGTCTGTGGAGGCTGTCCCCGTGCTATATATTCTAACACCTCCCAAACACTACAGAAGACTTTTTAGACTGTCTCCTTTTGTCATTGCTCTACAAAATATGGTTTCTATAGCAATTCCATTTTCTGTTAGCCCTTCAATTTATTTTCAGTTGAAATCATTTTGGCTCAACACAGGTTAGTTTAGATTGATTCATTCTCTTAGTAAGCGATTTATTTATTTCTGCCAAAAATAACAATAACAATACTACAAACACTTATACTAAAAAAACTGAAGATGTGCAAAGCAAAAATTCAAAGTTGCTTTTTTGTGCTTCTTTGGTTATATTTCTACACACGCACACCAACATGAAGTATAGCTTACCTGTCTTACCTGCGTTGGCTACAGTGTTCTGTTGCTTGCACTCTCCTCTGGTGATGGACACGTCATCAATGGCAATATCCCCCTCAAAACCTGAACCTCGAATTCCTTCAAATACAATCTGTTTAAAAAAGAAACACCGACAGATACACGCGGGCTTAGTTTTTCCAGTATTGGGGGGGCTTCAAAAACACAGCAAAGGTTCAGCTAATGACCAGTAAGGCTTGTTGTTAGAATGAAATTCTTATATTAACTAAAAATAGAATTGCTTTTTTTCCTGCATCTTTCTTTATATGTACAGTTGTGAAAAAGAATGTTTTCCTAGGGGTCTGTGCAGTCCTGTGATAAATTTAGTACAATCCACGATTCAGTAGCTTGTAGAACAACCTTTAACAGCAATAACTGGAAGTAATTATCTTCTGTATGACTTTATCAGTGTCTCACATTGTTGTGGAGGAATTTTGGCCCACTCTTTATTTTACAATGCAGCTTCAGTTCATTGAGGTTTGCTGGCATTCCTTTATACAGCTGTCTTAAGGTTCTGCCATGGCATTTCAACCGGGCTTCGGCCTAGACTTTGACTGAACCATTGCAACACCTTGATTCTATTCTTGTTCAGTCATTCTGCTCTAGATCACCAGGTATGCTTCGGACCATTTTACTGCTGCATGACTCAATTTCAAGCTTTAGCTGTTATTTTTTGCCCTTTTGCAGTTCTCGGGAATCTGGAACGTTTTAATAGAATTCTTTTGGGTTACACAGGGTTACATGCTGATCAATTAACTGCATTTAATTAGCAACACCTACTGTACCTGTAGGTACTACTTACCCTCTTAATTCCCATAAAAGCAGTAAAGCTGTACATAGTTTTTCATAGGACTGCATTGCCCTATTAAAACTTGTAACTAATAATAATAATAATAGAAAAAATTTCAAATTAATTAATTAAATAAAGACATTATTTGAAAACATCTATTACAGATAGCAACATGCCAGTTTATTACTGTAATTCAGGAATTTACAAGTTGCAAGCCTATCCTAACATCATTTTTGGACCCACAACAAGAAAACTAAACAGGAGACTCATCTGAACACTTCCCCATTTTAGCCACCAGCCATCTGGTTTTGACTGACAGCCTAATTACTGTGGTGTACCAAGGCACCAAAAGCCCAGCGCACCCAGCTAATCAAAAACCAAGTGCATTCTGTCTAGCTTCTGAGGAGGGAAAAGCAAATAAACAAGAGAACTTTTTTCTCCAAAATAACAACAAAAGTAACTCTCATGACTGCAGTTGTTATTAGCTTTTACCGCAGACCCCAGTGCTACATAAGTTTAATTTTGAAAACAATAGCCAAAGTTCTTACTTTGTAATCACATTTGAGGGGTTTTCAGTGCTGCAGTACTACCGCTTCATGTTAAGTTGTTTCTACAGAGATCTGCTCCATGCAAAAAATTATCACATTAGCTCAAGCATACTGCAATAGTTTTTTTTTTTTTTTGGTTTTTACTGCGGCAGATATCCAGCCCCTTGGCAGGGCATTTAACTGTCAATTTGTTTAAAAAAAAGTGAGAAAGAAGCAGGTGTTACTGTGCAAAGGAATACAATACTGATGGAAAAAAAAGGCACTCTACTTGTGTAGTATTTCTGTATACCTACAGGTTAACAAGCGAGCAGGTGCAAGCATGGAGGGGAGGCAAATGTGCATGACTGGCTTCACTTTAAAAACTCCATCTGTTAACGGCAGCATGCTGCGGTTAATGTCAACTGAACAGACTTGCTATCAATTTGTGTGTAAATACAGTCAAGCCAGAGCAAGGGTAGGTCCAATTAACCTGGTTCTGACCCACCAAGTTGAAAAGTATGACCTAACCCCATATATACTGTAGGTAAAGATAAGGTGGAGAAGCAAAGGCAGAGCAAACACGTTGTTAATAATATCTCACTGTTGTTCAGGCACTATTGCATGTGTTTTAATCTGCGAGTACTGTTAGCGCCCAACGGCAAGTTAAATTTGGAAAGAGAAGTGGGCAGCTAATAACACTTGTAACCTGTAATAACTTACTGTAACTTTAGAATAGTTTCATTCTTTACTTAGCCCAAGTTAGATGTGCTGCGGTGTATAGGGGATGTATTTTTTGACTGAAGATCTGACTGATCCATTAGGCGGTTTCCACTGTAATCAACCTCTTGCACAATTTGGCCTCATATATATTACAGATGTACTCCAATATATTCTACTCCAGCTGGTAACTAACCCTTGAGTGCGGTCCTTAATCCACAAGTTATTCCAATAGAGGAGCGGGTGTCATTACACATATGAATGCAGTGTTGATGGAAAAACTGCACGTAGTCTCCTTGTATACCATAAGTACATAGGCACTCTAAACCATTTTCTTTCAGTTTCTCTCTACTTCTCTCCACACATAGCCCATTCAATTTCATTCATAAAGGGGAGGGAAACACAAGAGCAGTCTCATTTCTTTCCCATTTGCTTTCTAATTTATTCCCAGAATGAGAGATCCTCTTTGAATTAATAAATAATATAATTAGTAGAACCTTGACGCTGATTGGGTGGTGGCAAGGGAGCAAGAAAAAAAAGTCCAGCAGCACAAGCTGGATGGCTTTAGCGGGTCTGCCCATTTATGAAGAAGGGTTATTTTCTACAGAGTATAAGCTGTAAAGAAAATTCAGTGGTGTTGAAGTGAAGAGGCTAATTGGTCAAAAGGCTACAGTCCACAATATGATTTCCTTGTTCTTTGGCTTTGGAGAAATCTTGTTTTATTTATGTCTTTTTTCCCATTGAAGCCCAATTCTCTGTACATAGTTGCTTGACCTAGTGTGCTTTTCACTTATGCACATTCTAAGGCACACCTGCCAGTGTGTTTTCATAAACATGAATGCTGTATAATTAGAGACAAAGAAAGCAATAATTCAAAAAAATGAGGCAAAATGACTGACGCTGGCCTTCACACACAAAGGTGTGGAACTACTAAATAATTGTCTCCTTTAAGATACAAGCACAATATTTTTCTCTAAGATATGATATGATATGATAATTTCTCACACGTAAACATCACTATTGGGCACTGTGTGAAGGTCCCCAACAGTAATGTGCTTCTCAGAGTTTCTAAACCCTGAAACCAGTTGTGTTTGGTGAAAAGCATTTTTTTTGTATAACTCGAGTTATACACAAATGATCACTTAGTACATTTTATTTCTATAGCAAATTTTAAACCAAAGCGCTTTAAATGGAAAGAGAATAAACGGATTCCTAAAAAACACTACATGTATTCACAGTGAACTCACATGAAATAACCCAACATCAACAATCCGCCAATCACAGTTCCAGAAATCAGTAGTTTCTAAAAGCTTGACAGAAAATATATGTCTTCAGCTTAGAGTTAACAACAGTGACAGTTGATGCTTGTCTGAAGTCATTTTGGGAGGTCATCCCAGGTGCAACAACAGCAAAGGCACAAGCTCTGTTACAATATGCTTTGACCGCTGGATGATCAGGAGTGCTTGAGATGCAGTACTTAATGATCTTGAGAGACTGTATAGACACAGCATATCTACAACATATGCAGATGCAAGATCATATATGGCATAGTGCCACTTTACACTGGATTCTGTAATGCACAAGGAGCCAGTGCAAGGCTGTAACGCTGGAGTAATGTGATCCCATTTTTTGTCCCAATCAGTAATCTGGCTTCATTACTGACTGGGGCATCAAATCATGGGATATAAGATTGTGATCAGAAAAGGTACCTGTTTTTTTAAAATGAACCTGATATTTATTTTTTACAGTGCATTTACCATTATTTGAATTTTTTTTTTTAAACTGCACCCCTCAAGCAAAAAACATGAACGAATTTGAAAAAAAGGGAATTTTTTTCTGTATTCCGGTTCTCGTTATTATACTGCATAATGTGTGGGTGTGAGGGATCTTGAGTGAGATAGACAACTTGTGCATGTGTGTGCGTGCACGAGTGTGTGAATGCAGGATCAAAGGGTGTGCAGTAAAGTGTCAGGTTGAAGTTGTGAGTGTGTCGTTTTGTCAAGCCTTGTAACCTTTAATGTTCCCATTGATGTGCTATCCACATACCAGAGGGGACACAGCTGTGAGAGAGAGGGAGTAAAAAAGAGAGACTGTGTGCATGTGTGTGCATCTGTGTGTGTATGTGTGTGTGTGTGTAAGAGAGAGAGAGAGAGAGAGAGAGAGAGAGAGAGAGAGAGAGAGAGCAAAAGACAGAGAGAGCTTTAAAATACCAGTGCAATGTGAGGCACACAAATGTGGGTTGTCCTGGTTTCCAACAAGCCCCCCAGGTACCAAACACTGCTAGGAACACAGATGGCCTCTGGGTAATCCACAGAGGAGCAAGTAGGGACACAAATAATCTACTACAACACGTTACCGCCTTCTTTGCAACTCCATTGATTTTATGTGTTCATGTAATTTCTGCTATATAGTTTGGTCTCAATAAACAACCTCATTAAGATGAAATTGTTTACTAGGAACCTCAAGGAATCTGAGAGGAAGCTTGCAAAAATGAGAGAGATGCTGGTTATCACAAGCGTGATCATCACAGTTATTCTGATATCATAGCATCCACCCTCTGTTAGCTACACCTGTTTAATACCAGTTATACCAGTTTGTTGAGGCTTGAAGCTATTGTATAGACATACACCACCAACCACTGTTGTGGAGCTGTAGATGGGAGTGCAGTCATGAGTCAGCAGAGCAGGGGGCTCAGGAAACATCCCTGAGGGGCTCCTGTGCTCAGCGAGATGGCGCTTGAAGTCTTTATGGCAACTCTGACTGCTTGTGGTCCACCAATTTGAGAAAGTCCAGCAGGCAGTTGCATAGTGAAGTATTGAAGCCCAGATGGTCGAGTTTATGAATACGTTGCTGAGAGATAACAGTTGTTAGGGTGAATGTAAACTTTCTCCCGTTAGTCATTGGTTATCATCGTTTTTGTATTTATCTATATATTGTTTTATATACATTATTTTTCTTTATATTTAGGAG
>VUQK01039691.1:0-22804 GCA_015106715.1 Bujurquina vittata
CATCAAAACATTAAATGCAAGCTATCGATAATTTAAACTCATGTTGTATAACATTACTTGAAGATGTACAAAGTTTTACCTCAATATTATGAATATTTTCAGAGCTGAATATATATATATATATATATATATATATATATATATATATAAATCCCATGGGCCCCCCCTCCCCCGGTGCTCTGATAGTGCTGACCTGTGAAATTCTCCAGGCTAGAAGTCGTCTTCACTCTCGACAAAGTGATGGATTCCCTTCAAAAAACAAACTCGGGCTGTTGGCTATGACATGCTAATGCTACCCAATCATATGGAAAGTGCTACTGCCAGCATGGGACCCACTGGGACACAAAATTTAGGTCAGAGTAATGAGTAACATCACAAACTGCAGCCCCTCCTGCAGTACCTTCATGGTCCCCTGGTGGGCCGCGACCCACACTTTGGGAACCACTGCTTCTGGGACCAAAATCGCTGCAGTAGCTGCAGTGACTGCAGTGGTTAAATGCAGGCATTTAGAATACGAAGCTGATCCAGGTGGACTGATTTATAAGAGGAATATTTCCTGCAGGTTTGCCTACACATCTGACTTTGTGGCTTTTATGATCTCACGTGCTTTTAATGTGGATGCTGTACACCATTTTATAAAGAAGACCCCAGAACCCGTCCTTTTTGCCGAGTTTAGAAACCTGTTGAGAACCACAGGGAACATCTCAAGCACAATCTTAACCTGGACTGGACTTAACCCGTCACCATGTCCTCCTCTGTTGGAGGAGACAGATCTGCAGCCACAGCTGGATCAGGAAAAAAAAGCAGCTGACGTTGTGAGTCATCCGTCTGTCAAACAGGAAGCCCTGACAGTGTGTTGGATTATGTTGTGGTTGGGAATGAAACTTGTGAATGGTGGTGATTGTGAAGCGCTGCCGTTCACCGCAGGCTGACGGAGGAACACGCTGTGATTACAGCTTCTGCGTATTTGCTAAAAGAAGCTCAGAAACCTCTCAAACGCGTTTGAAGATGTGACCTCAGAGGATCCTGGTGTGGTAAATGTGATGCTTACAGGATGTTCAGTACCAGTCCAATCAGATGCACCTACTCATTCAAGAGTTTTATTTTAAAATTTTTTCCTGGGGTGCAGAGTGTAACCGACCAAAGCGTAACTTAGAGAGATAAACCAGAGCACACATCTAAGTACGAGCATAATAATCTGACCTCTGTGATGAGGAGGAGGACCCACGCTGGTTAGAGTCCTGGATCGAGGCCTCTCACCCCTCAGCCGGACCGCCCCGCCCAGCTGGGCCGACTCAGACAGCGAAGGAAGCATCTCCCCGCGGAGCACGGCCAGGTCGTGCTCCGAGAAGGACCGATCCCTTTTCAGAGGAGTTGGGGAGCTCTCCGTCCTCCTCAGCTCGCTGTTATCTGGAGACTCCTCCTCCTGTGATGAAGGGTGGAGGATGAGTGGGGAGGTGAGGGGACAGGTGTTAATCCAATAACCCCATCACTGATGTTCAACATGCACTTTTAATGGCCTCCTTCCACAACAACCAGCATTCAATGCCCCCCCCCCCGACTCATGCGCAGTAAGATGCAACATAACAACAGGCACATGAGACGGAGGAAATACAGAGAAGGTGGAAGTCAAATGAAGCCAATGATTTAAGCTTCATGCTTTCTTCCAATCCCTCCATTTTTCTTCTGCTTCTGCCAAATTAGGATGGGTGTGTACCCTCAGTGTTTCCCAGCTCTTCCTGGAGGATCCTGGGGCGTATGCTAACTCCTGAATAAAACGTATGGGGTTTTTTTGGTTGCCATTTTTAGGAAGTCGAATTTGAGATTTGCTCGGAAAAGCTACAAGAAGGAATCTGACCGATCCCATCTTAAAACACCTCAGCCGACACAAAGCTGGAGCTCTACTCCGAAAACCTTTGAGCATTGAGTTTGATTCAATTATGAGGCTTTTAGTCTTCCTCAAAGCTTCTCAACCTGAGGGTCAGGACCCCATTAGGGGCCAAACATACAGACTGGGAGGATTTACAGATGCACCACAGGAGCGGGTTATTAAATTAGCAGTGGTTCAGTTTCCCAGTTTGTTAAGCTCAGATCGATACTGTATGGGAGGGGAATCGAACCCCCTGCTCAGCAATCCCCCCACTGCCCCCCCCCCCCACGTTCCTGTTATCCTACAGCAGGAGGCTCTCCCTTCATTTTATCAGGTCAGTGTGACATTTAGCTTGTGTGTGAAAATGGAGGAAGTGAAAATTAGTCTCTGCCAGTCAAACAGAAACTTAACACCTACATGCAGGCCGGTCTGGGAATTTAACCCCCCACCCCCCCCCCCCCCCCCCCCGTGGAAAGAAATGTAAGCCGTGAGGAGAGCTGAACCCCTAAAGCCCGACATCAGGTTACCAAGAGTGCAATTTCTAAGCATATTTAAGGAGATTTAGTCTCATATTTTTGCGTCTCAGTGTCAGTAACAGAGACAGACTGGATTTTCATGGCTGTTTTTGGGGAGTAGACACCAGACGTTTGTGGAGCTCTAAAGGAAGGAGAACCACCATCCTTCCAAAGCAACATTTGGTGCTTTATGTGTCAGAGAGGGCGTCTAAGATCAGTCAGATGTTCTTGGTAGAGATCTGGTGCACGTGTGCCCCATGGATGGGAGCAGAAGAGACCCCTTCCATCAGAACAGACCCATTAAATCCCAGGATAACGATACGTATCAACACGTAAGAGAGAAATGAGTCATGGCGTGGCCGAATCCCTCTTCACTGCAGATGGACCCTGACTGGTTTCAGCTGTGAACATGTTGCATCCACGTTGCTCTAAGGGGACACGTGGACCTGATCCCCCACAGACTGATTGAGGCTGGAGGAGATTCCCAGGATTCCCCTTAAGCTTCTCGCTTATCTGCAGATACTGCACATGGAGTATGTTGGAGTTACACTGAAAAGGGGAAATCAGTGATGGTGCTCAGCTGTGATGCTGCTCTTCTACATCTGCTGCAGAACGTGCTGGGATGGCGTTGGAGTGCCCTCTGCTGGACAAACAGTGATTTGATGAAACCATTTCTAATTTCCATCAATAAATAAAGTTTGATATTACAGTGAATATTTACTGTCTGATATCTCGTACCGGATCAAGGAGGAAGTTTAAAAAGCTTGAGACTCATTAAACCTCCACAAAAATATTTCTTTCAATAAAGCAGAAGCGAGATTACGATACACATGAAAACAAATGTGAAAAAGGGGCTGAGAAGGCAGGCAGTAAACACGTCATTCCCTGTGGATTCAGCAGGAGTCAGTTTTTTACCTGCAGCCCCGCCACCCCGCACCCATGAGGCTATATTTTTAAGTGCTACAGTGTAGGAGAGTTTTAATGTTTGATGTAATACAGAGAGAGAGGGGTAAGGAAAAATAAAGGAATTCCCCAGGTCGCCAAGTCTTTGTGCCAAAGAGAAGGGAATTCTTCTCAGACACCGTTTCCCTTTCCTCCACAGAGAGGAATCTTAACCCACTTAGACATGAAACAGTGCATGCGGATAAACAACACTCAGCCCACAGAGAAGAACCACCCAGTGCCTCCATTTCTATTCCAGTTCTACGTTCCAGCTCACCTCGGATATGTTCATCTCCTCCATCTCGGCCAGGGTCGGGGCCTTGAGCAGGATGCGAGGGCGGGACAGCGGCCGGGGTCCGGGCTCCGACACGGAGAGGTCGATGCACGAGGTGGATTTGACATTGCAGGGACACGTCTGAGCCAGGCAGGGCAGAGAGCCGAACGCTGAGGGAAGAGAAACCGGAAACGCCATCAGGTGTGCCGAGATCAGGAGAGAGCAACTCTCAGACGTGCCTTGTGTACCGTTTTGGCATCAGTGCGATTTAATGCAATCCAGTAGAGCAGCTCTGCCCTCCTCCATACTCCTCAAAGTTCCTATTTTCCATGTTTGTTGATGTTGGAAAAAGGAGAGAACTCAGCAGGGCAGTGATGGTGTGCATGGCTGTGAGAAAGTGCTCCTAATATTTTGCCTCTCATGCCAACATGATATGAATTCGAAAATTATAGGAAGCTGTGTGGGGAAATCTGACAGCTCAGGAGAAGTGCAGGACTTATGCAGAGAAGGGATGCTTTATTATTAATTTGAATTATTAAAGTCAAAGGAAAGAACATGACTTCCAACCACCCCTCAGCACCGGACCACGTAAGGTTGATACACACATTAAAAAAATCAAATAGAAATCACCAACACTGCTGACTGACTGCCGAGCTCCAACCTTCCTCTGGCATTAACATCAGCACAAAAGCTGCACTGGGAGCTGCATGATGTGGGTTTCCACAGACCAGCAGCTCCACAGGCGTAATGAGCAGGTGGCCCAGTACTTTGGTCCATGTGGTGTGCATGAGCTGCCAAATTACCACCGTCAGCACCTTTCTGTCACAAAATTGAGACTATGACTCCTAACAGCAGCTCTTTAACACCAACTTTAAGACTGAATGATTCCCCCGGGAGTTTGTGGAGTCCAAAAAAGGATAAAACACAAATATGGGACTTTTCCAGGTGGCCAGTGAATCCAACTTTTGAGCAAATTAAGGAGGTACAAGTAAAAATTGATGGTAACAAAAAATAATAAAGTATGTGCATCAGCCAAAGCTACTAAAATCAGTGTTTTATGGTCTGGCTTTGATGCTACTTTACAAAGTCGTACCCAGTGTCCATTAAAATTCCAGTAATAGAAAGTCTAAAAGCACAAAGCAAAAGATTCACTTTTATTCTTAATTATTTTTTAAACCACATCCTACACATATATGAGGGTTACTGAAAAAAAACTTTAGATTCAAGTTAGAACACTTGATTCCTGTTTTTGAAGAAAAAAAAAAAACCAAAGCATCAGTCCAGGTGACCGATTTCACTCTCTGCTCCTTTATCAGCAGTCACACTAAAACACGCTGACCTTGATCTGAAAATAGCAGGTCAATGTTTATGAAATATGAGATGACCTTCACGTGTACTGCAGCTGGAAATAGAAAAGAACCGTTGTGACCCTCAAAGGCTGCAGCACAGAATGTGCAGACGAGCTCTGATGCAATTATTTTATCGGTTTAATGCAACTTGATTCACCTTTGGAAGGACAACTGCATGCAGCCGCTGGCCAATCAGAGCAACAAATATATACTGATGAAAGCTAAAGTAAGGAAAGGTTTTCATTAAAAGGGTGGAATTGAGGATTTGTAAGAAGTCTCATTACTTAATCTAAATGTATAAAAGGATTGAGTGATTATCCTTGGAATCAATATGGTGCCTGCGTCACAGATGCTGAGGGTGCCCAGGTTTTAGGCGCGTGATCAAACTGCAGAACATCTCAACAATGGGAGCAGCTTGGTGCAGCACAGCCTAAGGAGGCCATTGGTGTGGGCTATTTTATAAGTGGGGTCACAGAACTTTACAATCACACCTTACAGAGTAAAAATATCTGTCTTCCATCTTTAGTGCTGCTATGACAGTGCCACCATTTTTCTACATCAGATGCTTGATTCTCTCTGATGGCCAGCAGGGGGCGACTCCTGTGGCTGTAAAAGGTCCCAGAGCATGTGCAGAGATCCAAAAGACCTGCTCACTCACTCCAAGACCACCGAAAACACTCCTGCTGACTTTCTCAGTTCAGTCACTATTTTTACGTCTTATTTACAAAACTTAATTTGCCTGTGCAGGCCTGTGAATCCCATAACTAACTCTAGAATCCTTCGGGATCCAGAGGAGTTCGTGGTCGACTCAGTGATTGCGAGGTGTCCACGTCGTGTAAAACAAGCCCAAATCATCAGCCCCAAACTCTCCCAGCTTATTCCAGCGAGTGGAGCCAAACAGCAGGAATCAGGTGTACCTGTGAACCATATTTTTAACCTGCCTTTGATTAAAAATGTTTAATGAGCAGTCTTTATTCTGTTTATCTATCGACACCCTGTGTTCAAAGATGGTTCTCTTACGTCTGGAGCTGGGTGGCACCACGGGCCGGAGCTTCCTCTCCTGCTTGATCTCAGCCAGGACCCGGTCATGGAGGGACTGCTGCTGTGGGGGAGGAGGGGGGAGGCTGCGCTCTGAAACCTGACAAACAAGTCACATCCACATAAGTGAGGAATTTAAGAAAAAAAAGATATATTTTGTACTTTGAGAACAAAATTTTGATTATATGGTACAGATTATGCAGTTCACGTCTAAAAGCTCACACTTAAAAACCACCGAATAACCCCAAATTTTAAATGTGTTTAAACCCAAACTCAGGCAATAAAAAATTTATTAAAACTCTACATTGTTTTGACTTCAAAAACAAATTTGAGGAAATTTGACAACCGGCCACACACGCAGTACGCCATATAAGTTACTTTTAATTTAAAGAAATAACTCTTTCTAACTATAAGTGACCATTTAATATCTGTATATATACACTTTCATAATCTCTCCCATTATGTCTTTCTCCTCCTCCACTGCTCTCTCCCCTCGTTCATCAAGCCTCATTTCCTGAACTGAAATCAGGACTAACATACAAAAAACATGCATAAGCATTTTTATTTATTTCCTATATTGTTACTTATTGTCTTCAGATTAGACGTGCGACGCTGCGAACAGCTGACCAACTAAACAGCTAAAACAACAACAGCTGGTTCTAAGCTAAAATGATGCTAATGTTGGGTCGAGTGTCCTAAAAAGACAAAATCACAGCTTTCCCTTTGATAAACACTGATTCTCACACGAGTATCCAGCATATTGGCAGCTGAGGTAAACAGCGCACTGCCAGCCCACGCTCACTTCAGGCGAACAGAGTCGTTTGTCCCAAGGAGGCCACCGTAATCTGCAATCTGATCTCTACTGACATCTAGTGGTGACATTTTATACGCTGTAGGTTTAAACCTTTTTTTTTACATCAAACACGATGCATAAAGTGAAAAAACTTGAGTCATTTCTAAACTCTGGTTACGGCCACCGGGCTCGGGGAGACTCGGGGGAACTAGCCACACATTAGCCAGAGAAAACCCTCCTATCCTGGGACCTGTGTTACCGGGCCATACATCCCACAAAGTGCTTCTAAATCGTTAACACATTGAAATTTAAACTGAGATTTAAAATCTAGTGTTTAACTTTTTTCACCCCAGACAGAAGAGTTTGCAGAAGGGAGCAGGGAGGAAACTGTGCGGCTGTTCAGAGACAATTAGCAAAAATGCTACTGCTAACCGTTAACTAGCCACACAACAAGAGGAGGAAATGAAACCAAAGTACTAAAGCCACTCACTGGTTTAAGTGGAGGCCTGGATCTGATGAAATCCAGGATCAGTTCGTGGGCGTTTCTCTTCACTCTTGTAGGAATATCACCGTCCACCTGAAAAAGGCAGGAAACGATGCAGGTCGTACTTCCTGAGTGCTGCTTGTGTCAAGGTGGACAGAAGATGGACACCAACAACTCCATTTTATTTGGTACATGTTGTAAACACTGACGTGTTAAAAGCCAATAAAACAGATTCAACATATCAAACTGTATATTTTGGAGTCATTCTCCAAAAGCTACCAAAACTACACCGCCCAAACGTATTAAAGGAACGCTTTGAAAACATCAGATCTCCATGAGAAAAGAATCATGCTGGATCTCTGATCTGAGATGGGCTGGGTAATGTGTTAGGAACAAAAGGATGCCAGAAGTTAAAATGATCAAACTACAGAGGCTGAATTCAAAGACATCCAAAAATCAAAGTGAAAAAAATGATGCAGCAGGCTAGAACATTGTGCCAAAATTTCATTGCAGCAACTCAAAATGGTGCTCGGTAGTTTGTGTGCTTGCCTGACACCATCCTAATGAAACAACAAGAGATGGTGTCCTGATGGATCTCCTCCCAGATCGGGACCAGGATATCACTGAGCTCCTGGCAGCCCTCAGTCCCCCCTTATGAAGTCTGTTTCTGATTGTTGCTGAGAGACATTCACACCAGCGGCTGCTGGAGGTCATTTTGTCGCTCTGCAGGGCTCACCCTGTTCCTCCTTGGACAAAGGAGCAGATACCGGTCTTGGTTCTACGAGCCGGCCCAGGACTTCCAGTGCAGAGGTCATACCTGTAGGGTCCAGGTATAACCTCATGCTGCCAGCAGTGACTCTGACCCTAGCCAAATGCAGAACTAGTGAAAAACATTCAGAAAAGATGAGGAGGGAAAATGTGAGTGTCCTCCAGCTGTAAACCATTCCTGTTTGGGGGGTCTCATTGTTGCCCCTCTGGTGCACCTGTTGGTAATTTGATGAACACCAAAGCAGCTGAAACTGACGAACAACCCCCTCTGATACTGACTGACCTCATCAATATCACAGAGGTTTAATGAACTCTGATTCAAAAGTGTTCCTTTAATTTTTCAGCTGTATGTAACAGAACATTAGAAATATTACATCTCACTCTATAACTGCCATACTTATTATAATGCATAGAAGTAATAACCAATCACAGTGCACCCTGTAATCCGCTGGTATCTCCAGGAAATTGCAGCTGCTGCCACAACAACAGAAGGCTGAGAAAGGCCTTCATTAATATTTGTGTTGTAAGGCTGAATTATGCATCTGCCCGTAGAGAAGGCCTCGAGATGACTCCCTGCACATGTATGCCTGCCATACAAGATTTTCTTCCTGCAGCAAAGCCAGTTTACTATACATGCATGGTGCTGTAAGCCGCCTGAAAAAGGTAGATGCCTCAAGGTCTTTAGTCTGATTCCTGTCTGCCCCGAGGGCCTAATGAAAACATATTCTGCAACTAACATTTCAACTGTTTTCAGCACCTACAAAGCAGCTGGAGATGTAACTGCATCAAGTGTCTGCAACGCTTTCACTGCTTTCACCATCTACAAGTGTACCAACAATGCAGCTGCTCTTATATGAACTTCTATTCCAGTGACGGTTTAACTGCTTTCAGTGCTTCTAGTTTCAGCTCATTTCAGCAGCTTTCATGCGCTCGGATCTGGGCTCTCACCATGACTTTGCGTAGCTGGAACTTGCGAGCTCGTATGTCCTGCATGAGCATCTCGAACGGCGTGAGGCTGAACTCGGTGGGCAGCGGGTTGAACGGCTGCTCCTGCACCTTCTTCAGCTTCACCCCCTGCCTGAGCTCCTTCATCAGCTGCACCCACAGACGGGCCTGGGATGAAGCAACATCAACAGCAACACTCATCTGCATGCGTCAGAGCAACAATGTTGCCTTCTACAGTCAAACACATCGCTCTGTTGGCCTCCCTGTCACAGAGTGAACTCTCATCTCACCCAGTCTCTGTGTTTCAGTGCGTCCAGTTCAGCTGTGGATCTGTCTTCCAGAGATTCCTCCGATGAGATCTTCTTCAGCATCTGGTCAGCAAAAAGCACAAAAACTTTCTTTTTTTTTGGCAGACAGCAGCAGTTTGTCCATGACAACTAAAAATATATATATAATTTTTTTTAAAAAAGGGGAAACGTGCTCACATCCAACTAAAGCCAGCACAGCAGGTCTAATTTGAAGATTCTGATTTGTTTTAGATGTTTGCAGTTTGATTGTGCTGTTGGTTTTATTTGATAAGCCTGCAGGTTTAATACGTTTGGATCGACAGACAAACTGCTGCAGAGATTCTGGTGACTTTACAAAGAAAAGATGCAAAGTGCTGATAAAATCTGACACTTTGTAACAAATCCAATTACCAGAAGTTGATTTGCAGACATTCACTCATTAATGCCGTCACATCAAACGTTACATCGTTACAGCCTGATTGATGTGAAGATTTGCCTTTTATTAATTATTTTAATAACTGTCATTGATTTATTGTGTCCACAATTCAATTTCACAATGTTCCAAGTGTCAGCAAGCTCACAATTTGAATATCAAATGACATTTTAACTGCTTTCAACATCTACAAGTACTTTATATAACCATGCTTTTTTAATACAAGACTTATTACTCACAGTATTTCCACAGCATTACTTTTACTCGAGGGGAAAAATATAAATATTCATAACTTGTGGTTAAATATTGAATTCATAGGGCAAACACTGCACTGGTCCTCTACTTTTACTTCTTTACACTTTAACATGTTTTGGTTTTGGAAACCAGAATTTAAGAATATTTCACTCGCTGGCTTTGCATAAAGTTGGCCTTCATTACTGTAACAGTTGAGTCGTCATATTAAGTTTACATTAATGTGAACGTAGCAGTTTGTTTGGAAATGAGAACAGATTACAACAAATTATTTCCGTTAAAAACGGCTCATTTGTGAGTGCTAATCACTAAACCATCACTAATGGTAGCTGCCATGTGGGTACATGTGGGTAAATTATGCAGACGCTCTCGTCATCTTTTAGCTGCTCCCTTTAGGGGGCGCCACAGCAGATCATCTCACCCTGTCCCTACCATCCTCCTCCGTCACACCGACCCTCTGCATGTCCTCCTCCACTGCATCCATGAATCTTTGTGGTCTTCCTCCTTTCCTCCTTCCTGGCAGTTCCATATTCAGCATTGATCCTATATTTCCTTTCCAAACCATCTCAGTCTTGCCTTTTTGTCCTCAACCCGAGCCGTCCATTGGATGTGTTCATTTCTAATTTTGTCCATCCTGCTCACTCCCAAAGAACATCTGCCACCTCCAGCTCGGCCTCTTGTCTTCAGCACAGCTGTCTCCAAACCATCCATCACAGCAGCTCTCGCTATCATCTTGTAAACCTTCCCTTTCACTCTTGCTGTCCTTTTACAAATCACCCCTGACACTCATCTCCACCTGCTCCACCCTGCCTGCACTCTCTTCTTCACCTCTCAGTCGGCTGCTTTGGATAACTGACCCCAGGTAAACTCATCCACCTTCACTCCCTCTGCTCCTCACAGCGTCACTGATCCAGCTGTCTCCCTCTCATTCACACACACACACACACATCTACTGACTTTCATCCCTCCTCTCTCCAGAGCATACCTCCGCCTCTCCAGCCTCTCCTCCACCTGCTCCCTACTTTCACTGTAGATCATAATGTCGTCTGCAAACATCATCGTCCACAGAGACTCCTGCCTGACCTCATCTGTCACCACTGCACATAAGAAGGGGCTCCGAGCGGATCCCTGATATAATCCCACCCACCATTACGTAGACAGCTTTCATTTATCGCACATTTCTGCAGTATTTTAGGCTACATCTGTGTTTTTTAAACAGTTTGTTTTCATTAACACTGTGTGACATCATGAGCCAGAGGACGGGTCGTAGTGACATCAGAGACCAGGTGACATGAAGGTGAGCAGCTATTTAAAATCTGTGGCTACAGTGTTGATTTAAAGTCATTTATTTACACGCAGATAAATGAATCACCTAAAGTTTACGTGTACATTTAATGGTTAAGTTATGAAATTTTAAAGAGGGGTTTGTAAATCCAAGACGAGTGCTGCTACAGAAAGACGCCGACTGACTACGACTCTGGGCTGGAGGATCTTTGCCGCATGTGGAGCTTCATCTGTTCGAATGACAGTGGGAGTCTACCGTCTGCATGTATTCATGGAAACAGCCTCCTGCACCGTGTTTCTGCTACATATACATGCGCTGATCAACAAGCATAAACACTGCGGTGACACGACGCAAGCCAGATTTAAGGCTCAGTACTTGGAGGAAACTGTGGAGGCGGCTTCTTCAGTCATTCATCGCTCTCCGGCTGTAAGATGTAAACAGGAATATTAATGGAGCAGATTTGTGAGAATTTCAGATTCAGAGGGCGTACGCTGCTCTCCAGTGAAGCTGCAGCTATGGAAGCCTACACTGCTCTCTCCCTGCCTGTTTACAGGTGGCACACCCTTCATGCTGTCACTGTCAGTGCTGAAGATGGAAACTGTGGCTTGTCTGTGTGTGCTGATGTTGTACAGTTGCAAAAATAGCACCACTTATGGTCAAAAAACCTAAATTCCTGGAATAATGCATCATTGTTTACGGGGTAATCTGAGACTGCGTTAAGCTGCTGAGTTTCCATAAAGTCAGCGTACGCTGTAAATATAAAAATAATTAGATAATGACGAGATAACCCAGCCTACCTCCTTTGCGTCTCTGATCCTGATGAGGAAGGTCTGCAGCTCCAGGGTCTCGACAAACAGAGCCCTGCAGACGGCCTGGTAGTGCTCCGGAGCCAGACATGGGTTGGCCAGCCGAGATGCACACAGCGCCATCACCTGGCGGAACGTATACACGGGCCTTATTGCTCCATCCTGATCCTCCTCTTCCTCCACCTCCTCCTCTTCTTCCTGTCCACTGTAGCCCTCGTCTGTTGTCACGTTTCCGGTGGCGCTGTAGCCTCCTCCGCTCTGGTCCCCCGCCGCCATGCGCTCGATGAGGCGCTCCAGCCGAGGGCTGAGCTCCCGCTCCTCGCTGTCATCCAGCCCCCAGTCCAGGGCTCGGTAGATAGCCACCCCGAGCGACTGGACCAGCTGGAGGGATGAATGAGGAGAAGAGGAATCACAAGAAGGCAGCTGTTAACAGAACTGCCAACAACTTCTTTCCAGATCCAGACAAAACACCCAAATTCACTATTTTAGACATAAAAGCCTCCCTGAATTTCCCCAACAATGTTCTTGTGGTAAATTTGTGTTTTTTATTCATCTCCAGATTGTGTTGTGAAAACACACACGATATCATACTGGATGAAGATGAGAGGGCCACTGAAGGTCGCAGTCTGTAGCCAGACACTGTGATACCGAGTTGTCCGCTTGGCCCATTGCACCAGTAGGACAACAGGCAGCACCTAGGCATCAGGTTTAGTGCAGGACATCATTTTCTTTGAATTTTGACAATGTAGCCATTAACACTTCATCTGCAAATGAAGGCGAGGCTCCTGACACACAGTCTTTGCTTCAGTTGTGAATCAGATCCTTTAAAATCAGAACCGCAACATGACAAAAGGTAAAAAACTTCCCTCTGCTTCTATATGCATGTTCTCTCTTTTAAGTGTCCACTTCTACTGGAGGGTTCTTCCTGTTAAAAGGCAGTTCTTCCTTCCTACTCTCGCCAAGTGCTGCTCACAATGAACTGAATTCAATTGTGGCAGCAACTCTGAGCCCAAGGACAAGGAAGAGTAAAGTACTGTATATCTGTGAAAGACCCGACAGCAGCTCATGACTGGAGTTTCTTTCTCACCTGGCACTCTGCAGTAGGAGGAAGAGGAGGAAGAGGAGGCCCGTCAGTGTCATCTGAAGAGACAAAAGAAAAAAGACAAAACTAATCAAACCAATTTGCAACTTGCAGACTTACAAAAGTTTAATTTTTAGATTTTTACTATATTTAGCAGTGTCTCACATCTACTCTGCTCCCCATCTCCAAATAGAAATAAAAGGCCTTTCCAGACATGCTGGTCAGATATATAAAGTAAAGCTGTAATAAACAGCAAGCTAAATGTTACCTCATGAATGTAAAACTCTTGGAAAGTTTTCCAAAAACTAGCAGAGAAAATAAAGCAGTCTGTATGATCAGTATCCATCCAGTCAAATGAGTCGTGGGTTTGATATGGTTTTATGCAATTACCCCCCCCCCCCCTTTTTTTTGGGGGCTGGTGTCCCATTTTTGAGCTTTAATTATTGACCGTCACTTTCAAAACCGTAATCTGCTCTCAGATTTGTTCTGAGGAGTTTGCAGCTCAGGTTTTTGTGATTTTTTCTCCCCCTGCAGATGCAGCCTGTCCCAAAGCACAGATTTTATCATCAAAATTAGTTTTACATTCATTTCTGGGACCTCCTTAAGGCAGAAATCAGTATTACTTGTGGTTTTTTCTTTCCAGTATAAATATTTAAAACCACTCTCTGCTGTAAGATTAGGAAGATGATAGAAGTCTTTGTGCAGCAGCCCTTTTCACTTCCGTTTAATGTTTATCAGTTGTCATCTAAAACGCCACAGCTATACTTATTAAATACATGGAGCCATTTGCACCGGTGCCTGCTTCACTTTGATACGACATGCTGACACTGCAGCGTCCCAAAACGTCTTACAGCTCCAGCTGTTCTCCTCAGACTACATTACTGCGGAGAACCCAGTGAAAAATATCAATTCATTACCACGATTAATAAAAGAATATTAATCACAATAGTGAAAGGAAGTGTGATGATCCACTTGTAAAATCCTTCTGCTCACATACGAGCTTTGAATAATCAGGCCCCATCTTATCTTAAAGACCTCATAGTAGCGTATCACCCCAGTAGAGCGCTTCGCTCTCAGACTGCTGGATTACTTGTGGTTCCTCGGATACTTCAGAGCAGAATGGGAGGCAGAGCCTTCAGCTTCTGTGGAACCAGCTCCCAGGTGAGGTGACTGTTGTTGTGATTTGTTGGCATATGAGTAAAACTGAACTGGATTGATTTAAGGCAGTCAAATGGGAAGAACAATTAAAAACACTAACCCACCCTGACAGGAACAATGGTTCACCCCAGGAGCTTTTAAGCAGGTGACCAGGCTTCCCACGCTCTTTTGTGCCGCCACCCTGCTGAGGTGAGTCTGCTAATATTATATAATAGTCGAGCACATTAGTAATTTCTATAAACCGCAGACAAGGACGAATTTGAGTGGAAATATTGCTAAATAAGGTTTTTCCACACAAGTAGGATCCGTCCAGTCCTTTTCTGCTTCCTTCTGCAAAGAAACAAATATAAAGAAAAAGAAAAATGTGGTGAATTTTCACTAAAAAATTTGTTGAGAATGTTTATGAGACTAAAATGTAGGCGTGAGCGGTTTTCACGTTTTCTTTATTTCAAAATCTTTTGACTGATTTATTTGAAGCATGTAAATAAAAATAAGCAACAAAATGCAGTGTAAACAAGAAAAAGTGAAGCGTCCCCAACAACACGATGCCACCTGCTTGAAAAGGTCTTTAAAGAGCTAATCTAGAGACCTCTTTTTGTAGGCCTGTTTCAAGGTAAGGACTCTTAATCTAATCTACTTTTAACAACCTTAAACTTCAATGTTTGACAATTCATTGATTAAAAGAAGCCGTGAATGCTTCCATTTAGATCTTTATGTTAGTTCAGCCATTCTGGCTTCATCTAATGGGCTGAAAGAACACATTGTTCGAGTGCAAACAATATTTCTGTTGTTTGTGGTTTACACAGGCTGCTTTTATCACAGTCAATATTTTATGAAACCATGTTTTAAGTCAAGCTCGTGCGTTGCCAGAAAATATCAAAGTGGCAACAAACACTTTTTCAGCTTTTTTATTTGAAATGAGCAAATGTCACTGATTAACAGGATGCTTGGCGGCGCTTCCTTTCAGAGAGTCCGCAGTGTCGGTGTGGATGTGTTGGCGGAGGGCGTCAGCATCCTCATGTCAACAACAAAGAGAGCTGAGAGCATGATGGGAACCTCAGACAGACAGAGTTTCTCTGTTCCCCTGAGTCAACATAGATGCAGCTTCCATTTGTGACAATAGAAACTTCATTGTGATGCACACCCCACCCCCCCAACCCCCGCCTGCCCACGGGGGTGAGACGATAACACGAAGCCCAGCAAACCCGTCAGACAGGTTCACATAAAGCTCGACCGGGTCATGAGGTGTAACCAGTGATACCTCCATCAGCTTCCCACAGTTACGACCCAGCAAACACAAAAGGGGAGAGAGTCGTGCATTAAAATCACTCCCAAAGAGCCCCCCAGCTCAGATTCCTGGAAACACAATAACCCAGTCAGCCACATGGATACAGTGGAGATGGGACGTTACAAATGCTCCCCTCTGAACTGGAGTGTGTTTCTAAATGGCAACAATTACCTTAAAATAACCAGTTTTCTCCCATGCTCACCTGAAGAGCTTGAACTGCTTTACAGCCACAGGTTCATGCTGGTGTCAATGGCCACAACAAGACAGCCGCAAACAAGAGCAGCAGTCTGCAGCAGTCTGCAGCCGCACCAGCGGCTCTCGTTGTAAAGAAAACCAAAGTGATGTGTTCATTTTCATCTTTAACGGTTGCCGGCAAAACAAAAAATCTGCAGTCAATTACAAAGAAGATGAAGTTCAATATCATTTTATTTGGATTTGACCTTATAAGTTTAGCTTCATTTCCCACCATACTGGACCTGCACACACACACACACACACACGCACGCACACTATCCTGATCATGGTCCAGTTAACCAGCACAACTACTTTGCTTTGTTGCTTTGTTGTCTAGCTGCCACGAGGTGAACCCACAGCGCTCCTTCTCGTTAGCTGCAAGTCACACAGTTTCTTACGGCTAATGATGGAAACATTTCCTAAAAAAGGCCAGATACCCCCACTCCCAGTCACGTACAATCACACACACACACACACACAGATGGACTTTGCTATCTGTTGCCATGGAAATAAGGTCTGAGAGACCAAATTCAAAAGAAACCACAAAATAAGAGAAGGAAAGCTGAGTTAGGAGTCAGTCAATAAATGAATAATGAGGTTTTTGTTTGTTTGTTATTTTAAAAAATATGAAGATGTTCAGCTGTAGTTTGGAAACCAAAACCCAACTACCCACCACAAACGTGTATCCAACGAGTAAAAGACAATAAAATCTCTCGACGGAAAGCTGTTCTCAGACCGCCACTGGACACAAAAGCCACAGACTGTACACAAAAGATGGACGGAGCCACGTGACATCACCCAGTGTTTTTGGACACGTCGGCGTTTTAGCGTCACATTGATTGATTGAGGGGAGAAGAAATAATGATATTTGGTCAAGAAGATGGTGTGAGACACTGTAACGGTGCAACACACAGACACACATACATGCTAATTAGTGCCAAGTACCCGTCCAATAAGATCCCAGAGTTTCACTCAAAAACTGACGCATCAACCGGCCACTAGCAGAACTTTCCCCACAGTCCACTTTGCTTATGATCCAGATTCTTCTAGACCCACCGACGAAGACACCGTCAGGCGTAGTCGGGTGTAGCACTCTGGTGTCCTTTGCACTTTTCAAATCACGGAGTGAATTTATTGCAAAGCAATAACCAGTCCAACCCGACTCAGCCTCATTTATATAGCCCCTTTATAAATCAAGTCTGTAACTCTACACATGCATGAAGAACCGATGTTAGTATCAGTGCACGCTCTGTGAAACTCTCTGAAGGAGCCGCGAGGGCTGTATCGGGACCTCCAGCTGTCTCATCATCCAGCAGCCTGCGGTCACAAAGCTAAAAACGGCCTTTTGTGTCTCTTCTTGGAAAATGTGCAGTTAAAGATTTGGGTGGTGCAACCTTTTTATCTGACAGGAGCGACGTGTGTCTGGACTTTGACTTGCAGCTGGCCTTAAGTGCACTTCCCTGTTAGCCTCCCCCTTTAGCCTGCTGTCTTAAAGCACCTATCTGATGAGGACTTACCATCCGGAGCCGGAGGCGTCCAGGCTGCCCGATCGTCCTTCAGACTGGAAGCAGGGAAGAGGACGCTGAGACGTCAGGAGCTTTTATGCAACTCAAACAGCTCCCAAAAGTAGTATTCAGTACTACTTGGAAAAAATCCATTTGTTTCATTAGGCATCCTGCTGCAGTCCGAGCACTCGTCACAGCTGTTCATGATGAATGATTATACAACACATATTTCCCCATATTTATTTGGGACTTTCTGAAATAAACACGGGGACAAAATTCTGTACACAGCGTCAAAAACGTACCAAGCTGCCAGCTCTTTTCTGCTCCACTGTCTCCGATTTGCCTAAAAATGATAACGGTTCAAAGTTTGGACATATTTAATGATTGCTGTGGGGTTTCAGCTTCATATCAAATACTTTGATATATTTATAATTGTAAAAACTTTCAACATGTTTTGTCACACTTTTTTCAAACAGGAATATCAGAAGGCCTTTATAGGGCTTATTTTTACATTTGAAACCAGCCTGTCCTCAGACATTTTACTGATGTAGGTGTCCCAAAGTACAGATCCTGATTCAACTTTTATGGTAAGAAAGACCAGTGGCTTTTCAGGCTTTTATCATTGTTTGAGATATTCGAAGGTGGTCGAGCAGAAAGGATTCTAAAACTCTGATGATCTGAGATGGAATGCACCAAGGGTCATGTTCTGCAAGGTCTGAAAAAGGCCTAAACTGTCACCCTCAGCTGGGGGGAAGCTGGCTCAGGACTGCCGTGAACTGGAAGCTGCTGGAGCATCAGCATCACCGTCTACTGTCACGCCAGTCGACCCTAAGAAAACTACGCCGTTCAGCACGGCAGCGGTAGGATCACGCTCGGGGCTGCAGAGGGGCCGGCAGGAGGAAGACCATCTCAGAATTCTTGGACACAAGTGGGTGTTTTAACAGGACCCCAAACACACATTAAAGCTAGCTGAGGAATAACTAAAACAAGCTAACGGTACATGTTTGGAGTGGCTTCTCTAAAGTCCTGAATGCAAACCTGTCAAAAATATGTGAATTATGCTAAAACTGGATCGATTGAAGTATCAGTACTGCTTAAAAACGTGGTCAAGAATCCAAGCGGAATCAGCCAGAAGCTTGTCTGTGGTTACCAAAAGCATCCGGTCAGGGTACCACTGTTAGGGATGTTTAAACAAATATTAGATGTGCACCCAAATGAATGAAACCCTGATGCTGCCATGACAAAAACATTGTCATCTTCTTGCTGCTCAATTCAAAAGGAGCTCCGAGCTGTAGCTAAAATATCTGCCAGCTTCATTATAAAAAGCCAAACCGCAGCGCTCTCTCCAACACGTCGGCATTAACTGTGTTCCAGATGGCAGCTGGTTCCTGAAGACTCCTCATGTAGTGAGAAAAGAACATTTCATCCTGACATCAGCATCAATCAGCTCGTCTCATGTTCACCAACAGGAGCCATCAGAGAGAATGAGGCTGAGGACAGGAGAGTCGAGCTTTCTCTGGACTGCAGCTTTTAGAACTGGATTTGAGAAGCAGCGGGAATCTGCAGCACGTTTTCCTGATGCAGGCTCAGCGTCTCAGGTTTGGTTTTTTTTTACACTGGGTGTGTGTTTACATCAAAATGCTGCGTCGCACAACTTTGCTCTCGTCTCACATTAACCTCCTCGTCTGCAGGCTGCTGCACTACCTGATGCAGTTCAGATTTCCAGGAAATAGTTACCTGAGACAGCCGAGGCCATCTGCCGTGAATGCTAATGTTGCGCTACATTTATATTTCCCGCACAGAGTAGCAGAGCAGTTTAGAGACAACGCTCTCCATCTCACTCATTTTTCTTCTGACTGGCAGAAATGGGATTCATTCAGTTCAGGTACCTTTCTGTTAGATTTCACCAGTTTCTCCTCTCCTCTCCGAAGTAAAGATGGGGAAGGGTTTTTCCCTGTGTGAGTAAATCCTCCAACATTTTAGTGGTGATGTCACTGCAAAGAATCCGGGAACTTTATAATCTGCAGTTCGTGATTCACTTTCACTTTTCAGAATCTCTGAAGAAGCAGAGACAAGGCTGAGAGCACTGAAAACATCCATGATTCTGTAAGGAAGTCACTACATGGGCCATCCACCCATCCATCCACCCGCCTATCCATTCATCCATCCATCCACCCATCTACCCCCCCATCCATCCATCCGATAAATGAAAGAGAAAAATAGTTCCAGCATCTCAAATACTTTCAAAATGTATCCTAAAATAAATGTCCTGATATAAACAGCTAAAATATCTCAAAGTATGAACTGACATTTATACACAATCTGCTCAAGTCGTGAACAAGCTGAAATGTAGCTAAAATGAAATAAAATGATATTTAACAAGCTAAAATCAAAGAGTAAATTACTGACATTAAACCTGCAACAATTATCCATCAAATTAAACCAGTTTTCACAATCAAAGGGTCATAATAAATAAAGGAGACGTACTATAATGTAGTTGGGAGTCGGTGTAACCGTCCATATTTGAAGGCCCAGTGTTACAAAAGATAAAATCATTATTGGAATTAATAATGAAGTCTGGACCTGAGATGGTACAGTATGATGTTCTGGAATGGATACGGTCACAAATGGCTGCATTAATGATGCAGACAGATTCACTGTAATAAACTCACTTCATGCTGGTTTAGGGATTTGCATCATTGCTTTGATATGGACTGTGTTGACTGATTAGCTCAGCAGAGCACAAACCAGCACCGGCTGCAAAGACAAACAGCTCTCAATGGGAGCTGAACATCTCCTCAGCGAGGCCTGAGGATTCACGGTCCCAGCAACAAGGGTTTGCAACTGCTAAGGTGGCACAACCGCTGTAAAATGTAAATAAGAACAGAATGCAACTTTACAGATCTTAGTAACCCAAATTTCAAACAAAATCTATCAAAAAAACAAGGGTAATTCTGAATTTAAATGCAGCAACACATCTCAAAAAAAGGGCCGTGTTTCCCTCTGTGCAGCAACTCCTCTTCTTTTAACAACAGTCCGTAAACATGTGGGACCTGAGGAGACCACATGCTGGACTTCTGGGAGAGGAATGCTGGCCCATTTTTATCTGATAGAGGATTCTAGCTGCTCAACAGTCCTGGGCTTTTTTGTCATCTATTTCCTTTCATGATGCTCCAAATGTCTGCAGGGTCGGGACTGCAGGCAGACGTGCTGTTGGAGCAGATGCAGGTTAGCATCGATCTGCTGAAATAAGCAAGAAAAAGTCGTCATCTGGACGGGAGCACATGTTGCTCTAAAACCTGTGTATACCTTCCGGCGCTGATGGAGCCTTTCCAGATGTGGAAGCTGCCAATAGGCAGTAATGCACTCCCATAGCATCAGAGATGGAGGCTTTTGAACTGAGTGCTGATGAGCCGGATGGTCAGCCATGCTTTCCGAAAAACAATTGCAAATTTCGTCTGACTGCAGAACAGCTTTGCATCCTAAGTGAGCTTTGGCCCAGCGGCATTCCTGGATGTTCACATACGGCCTCTTCTTTGCATGATGGAGCTTTAAGCTGCGTTTGTTCACGGCACGGTGAGCTGTGTTCACAGACTGACTTCTGCAGTGATTTCATGACAGAATCATGGCTGGTTTTAATGCAGTGCTGCCCGAGGGCCGGAAGATCACAAGCTTCCAATATTGATTTTCAACCTTGTCCCTGCGCACAGAAATGTCTCGGAATCTTTTGATATCCTGTACTGCAGATGATGAGATATTCAAAGTCTTCACAATTTCACATAGAGGAGCGTTATTCTGAAATTGGTGAACCTCTGCCCATCTTTACTTCTCAGAAACTCTGCCTCTCTGAGATGCTCTTTTTATCCCAGGTCATCTTATTGACTTGCGGCCAATTAACCTGATTAGCTGCAAAATGCTCACATCTGCGGGCCATCTGGGGCCTCTGTGAGGAGTCTGCATGTTCTCCCCGTGCCCGTGGGGGTCGTCTCCGGGAACTCGGGCTTCCCAAACACGTTGGGTTAACTTGGCTGCGTGTGTCTCTGCGTTAGCCCTGTGACAGGCCGGTGACCCGTCCAGGGTTGGGATAGGCCCCACCCCATCTGTGACCCTAAATTGGATAAGTGGAAGAAAATGGGCAGATGGCTCCAAAATGTTCCTCCAGCTGTTTCAGTACCACTTTTGTTGCCCCCGTCCCAACTTCTTTGTTACCATCAAATTCAAACTTAGCTAATATTTTTCACTCCACAGCAAAGTTTCTCAGGTTAAATATTTGACATGTTTTCTATGTACTTTTACGAGATTCACAAACCATTGCATTCTTTTTTAAATTACATTTTAGTGTCCCAACTTTTTAAGATCGGTGGTTGTCCACACAGTCTCTGCTGTTGCTGCTGAAGGACAAACACCCTTACCCACGGATATTTATGAGCTCAGAGATACGCCTGATCCCACACAGCTGAACCTCAACCTCAAGCGTGCACCTGTGTCAGCCAGAGGTGCCATAAAGATCATCAGATACGACAATCTTGTGCTGTCTGCGGTGTCGTCAGCACAGCAACGTGTTGTGTTTTGGCTGCTGACTCGCTCCCCGTTGGTAGTGGGAGGACAAACACCATCTTTAGGTTCATCACAGACCTCTTAGTAGTTTTGTCCACTGCCTGCCGCTCCATACATCCTACTTTATTACCTCCTTGAGGAATCTTAGGTTACAATGTTTCCACCATATTATCATTATTATGTTGCAGCTGAGTCTTCTAGCGCCTCTTCATCGACGTCTGTGCACAATAACAATCGTCAGAACTTACGTTTTCTCCCAGTTTGAGTGGTTTGGCTTTCTTTCTGTTTGTGACACAATCCCTGATCTGTTTGACAGCTGAAGCAGTTCACTCCGACAGCACTGAGGAAAAAACTGTTCTGCTTTGTGTTTATTATTATTGAGGTCAGAGGTGAGCGTGGTGGAGTAATGGGCCGCATTAGATCCTTGAAAAATTGTAACCCTTTTAATACGGCTAATTAATGTGATTCAAAAAATGTTTCACATGATTTTGACTTGGTTTTTTTTTAATAAGTCACTTCTATTATAATCAGATTCATGGTTAACCAACAAATAACTACTGTGTTATTTTACATGCAAACAAACTGCAGGAAAGAAAAAGGCACCAACATGAACAAACCTTTCCTGTGTGATCCCCGAGCAGCTGCTACAACAGCTGCTCTATTCAGCAGGAGACTTCAAATAAGAGCCAGATATTCCTCAATAATCAATATTCTCCCTTTTGTCTGCATTTCTCAGTCATATTTTTAAAATTTGATGTCCTCCCAGCCTGTTGGCAGGGATGTTGAAATATCCTGGCTGCGTGTGGCCTCAGGGCAAAGTGAGCAGGTTATAGAACATGGCCTGAAGCACATTTTAAGCAGTAGGTTACTAAAATACCAGTTTCCTGGAGCAGTGTGTTGGCATATAAGATCGTGGGAGTAAGGGGGGGGGGGGGGGGGG